>JAODAL010032882.1:0-46308 GCA_025379985.1 Phyllomedusa bahiana
GTGGCTTGGGCAACCCCCCTTTCTCCCTTTTTTTTTGCCCCCCTTTTCCCCCCCCCCCCCCCCCCCCAAGGTGAGATAGTGGGGGGGCAACCTAAAATAATAGCCCCTTTTGTTGTGAGGTCCCGGGAAAGGGAATGCGGCGTGGCTTCTCGTTACTGTGAACCCCCCAGCAAGACACTTCATACTCTAGTATGTTTTGCTGCATTGCGATAGATGTAGTGTTACACCAACAACGGGGGGTTCCAAAAAACACGCGTTTTGGGAATCCCCAGCCTATCTCATTTTCATTGACTTAAAAAAATCATAGAAAAAGCATCAATTTGTGACTGCAGTTCGGTGTGACTTTGGGGTGTTTAAAAACCTGCATAGGAGATTAATTGGAAAATTTTAAGCAAAAGTGGGTGATGGTCATACGACACAATACTACACCCCCCGGCACCACGCACAAAATAGCCCCGCATTCACCACAGGACTACAACTCCCCTCACCCACAACTGCAAAAACCCCCCGGAGGAAGGTGGGAAAGGGGGAATCAACAAACTTTTCCCATTCCAGTCATAAAACCCCCCGTTTCTTGTTTGGATTAACGTTATGTTTTGCTTCCCAGTACAGGGCCCCCCCAAAGTTAGGTTTCCCCCCCAAAAAATCCTCCCCCCCTATGGCTTTATTGTCCTTTTAGTCATATCTTTCTTCTGGGAAAGCGGGTGGCAAACCCCATGGAGCAGAGCTGTGGGCCCATGTGTGACACTGTTAGCATGGGAAAATAAAAAAAGGCGTAATTGCGGGCTACAGTGCGCCCCGCAATTACTCGGGTGTTTTGGGGGTCGCGTATAGGGCACCCCCTTTTCTCCCGCGAACCGTTCCCCCCGGGGTTTTGGGGGGGCCTGCGGGCCCCTATACTGGATCCCCCCATTCTTCTTCCGGGCGCGTAAAACCGCCCGAATAAATGACAGTCCCCAAACTCCCCCCGCGACAAAACTGAAAATTAACACGGGGAAGGGGGCGAAACCCTAGTTTTTATGGGGAAAGTGGGGTACCTAATTTTGGTGCGCATCTCGCTCATTAGAGCCAAAAGGAAGGAAATGCCGCCAAAAATTTCCCGAAAGAACAACCCTAAGGGTATGTTCATATGACATCTTGCGGCACGTATCTGTGTGCACCGCAGGACGCGGTATGCTTAGAAGAACGCGCTAATCAGCCCCCGGCCGGCCCCATTATTCCCTTATCCCCGCCTCAAAAACCAAAAAAGTGAATGTCCCTTCTTTCCCCCGGCATTCAATACACGCCAGGCAAGACGGCAGGTAATTCTAGCTCTAAAACAGAGCTATGATTACCATAATTACAGTACGTATTTCGGGGCCGACTGAAGCGCAATTACGCTACGAAATATGTCCTTTAAAAAACGGTGTGAACAGCCCAATAGACCCGTTGCCATACAAAACCCAATCGGGGTTCAGCTTTCATTTTCTATATCGCTCTGGAGAAATGAGATCTGAGCTCTGGTTGGTTACTATGGGCAACAGTCTTACTATTAGACAGTTTTCATACATAAGGCCTGTCTGTGTTGCCCATAGCGACCAATAAGGGCTCAACTTTCATTTTACCAGAGCGCTATAGAAAATGAAAGCTGAGCTCTGATTGGTCGCAATGAGCAACACAGACAGGCCCTATGTATGAAAACTGTCTAGTAAGACTCTGTTGCCCATAGCAACCAATCGGAGCTCAGCTTTCAATTTCTATAGCGCTCTGGTAAAATGAAAGCCGAGCCCTGTTTGGTTGCTGTAGTAACGAAACGGTCTTAGGCCCGGTTCACACAGCTTATACAAGCCGTAATTGCAAGCCGGCTTTCGCTCGCAATTCCGGCTTGAATAAGGGGCGGGGGCGCTGCCTGCCGGCCCCATTGACTTTCATTATCCACGGCGCGTATTGCGCCTGGATAATGTGCCTGGAGCGACGGAATCCACTGTTCTCTATGAGAACTGTGGATTACCGTAATGACAGGGACGGATTGGAGCCGTACTGCAGCGCAAATCCGGCGCGCAGTACGGCTCCAATCTGCGCCCAAATAAGCCGTGTGAACATGGCCTTACTGCTAGACCGTTTTTATACATATGGCCCAGTATGTTCTGTGCGAAGAAGATGACTCAAGATCTTGTATTTATTGCAGAGGTTTAAGCTCTGGCTGTGCCACAGTCACGATTAGGTGTTGCCATGGCGTCCGAGCCTTAGAGGGGATGTACACATTTTAAGGGGTTTTCCAAAAATTAAAAAAAAACAAAAACCTCCCACTGTGGTAAAATAGGAATTTAAAGGGGTTATCTCACTACATTGATTCATCTCACATCAGTCCTGTTTTCTTGGTTTCACTTTGAATTCAAGGCCGTGTTTACTGGCTTCCACTAGGCTGCAGTTGAAGCCAGTTCTGTAGCTATAGCGACCAGTGCTGTCAGCCTATCAGGAGAGATGGAACAGGTCTGTATAGTGACCTGAGGAGCTGATGCAGCGCATACAAAAGGGGATATCTAGGAATAGGTAGAAAGTGACTTGTTTTTGCAAGATCTTTAACATAAAAAGCAGCAATCCCTGTAGTGAGACAACCCCTTTAACTTATACTTACCTCTCCCGACACCACCGTTCCTGGTCCCTCACTGATGACATCACGTCTATGGATCACATGATGCAGCACCATGGGATCCATGAACGTGATATCATCAGTCAGGAACGACGGACACAAGCTTCGGCAGCGCTGGAGAGGTAAGTGTAGGGTCATTTTCTATTTTAGCGCACTGGGCGCTGGTAGGAAGGTTTGTAAAAGTCTTGGAAAAAACCCACGCAACAACAGGAGCTTTCCTGCAAAGGTCGTCGTCCAAAGGTTGTGTACGGTACTAAAGCTCTGCTACATTGACGTAAATAGAGCAGAGCTGAAATATCGCCTATAACCTGCGGACATAAGCGACGCTGTTTCTTTAAGATAGCCGCCATGTTTTTCTTCTAAATCTCCAACCTTGAAAGTCCCCAGGTTTTTTTTCCGCTGTGGGTGGAGTTTAGCGTTAAAATTTTTTTTTATTTTTTTCATTTCAAATTTTGCCCAATTTAGTTTCCGTGCTCATTAACCCGTCAATAAGTCCAGGCTGCTGCCATCACTTGTATCGTCGGTGGGTCGCTCGACATAGTTCCATCACTAGAGACGCTAGAGGAAGTGAATAGTGACCAGTCCATAGTCGTCCGCATCGGGGGCGTATATACTGTACTCGGCCTAAAGCTGCATGCGCCATTTTTATTTTATTTTTTTTCGTCTATATTTTTACTCCGGATTCCGGTCCATTCTTATGTTTTATTTATTTCACAAAGTTGTTTTTTTTTTTTTTTTTTGTACAGCGTGAAAAGGGGGCAAACCCCGCAGGGAGTGGAGCGCGAGCTTTTGTGCCGCCACGACGCATTGTAAACAATAAAAGGAAGCTGCCGCCCGCGCGCCCCCACTTTTTGACCCTTCCGTTTTTGCGTTTTCCCGTTTCTTGAAATGAGTTTTTAATTTTGTTTTTTCCAATAAAAAAAAAAGGAGAGAAGAGAAGCAAAACCTCCCGCCTGCAGGGTGTGGGGAAATTGATACGCCCCAAGGGCTAAGGGGGGGTCACTGGAAACACCCCTCAGAGGGGCTTTAGGGGGCTCAAAGGGGCATTTCCCCGAAAAGGCTCGGGGGGTTTACTGGAGCGGGGCCCCGAAGGGGTCGGGGGTCAAATGGAGGCGCTCCGAGGGTTTCGGGGGGGGGGGGGCCCTGGAGGGCCCCGAGGGTCTCGGGGGGGGGGGGGGGGTCAGGGGGGCGCCCCCAAGGGCCTTTGGGGTTTACGGAGGGCGCCCCAGGGGGCTCGGGGGGGCACGGGGGCGGCCCCCGAGGTCCCCGGGGGGGGTCCCTGGAGCGCGCCCGAGGGGCTCGGGGGGGGGTCAATGGAAACGGCCCCAGGGTTCTCGGGGGGGGGTCACTGGAGCGCGCCCCGAGGGTCTCGGGGGGGGGGGTCACTGGAGCGCGCCCCGAGGGGCCGGGGGGGGGGGGGGTTAAATGGAAGGGGGGCCCCCCAAAACTCGGGGGGGGGTCACTGGAGGGGCCCTCCCAAGGGCTCGGGGGGGTTTTACTGGGGGCCCCCCCGCAAAAGGGTCGGGGGGTTCACTGGAGCGCCCCCCCAAAGGCCCGGGGGGGTCCTGGAGCGCGCCCCGCAGGGCTGGGGGGGGTCATGGGACCGCCCCGAGGGCTCGGGGGGGGTCATGGAGGGGCCCCCCAAAGGGGCTCGGGGAGGGGGGACTTAAAGGGGTTGTGTATTTTGAGAAACAGATGGGTTCCCCCTCTGCACAGCGTAAAGCTGTTGCGCGTACAGGACAGGGGGCCGGGTGGTGACAACTATTCTCCCACGCCAGGATCTATGGGTCAGACGCCGCCTACTTGTACTAGTCCTCTGAGAGGTGGAATTGTATAATATCCCACCCAAAAGGGGAGGTAGTGGGGAGGGTTGTGACCTTGGGGGTTTAAAGGGGGTTTCCCCAGCGGGGGTCTGACTGGGGCCCCTTTTCAGCATCGCATTTGGGCTTGTTTGTAGAATGGGCTTGGGCAGCTACACAGCTAGTGTTAAAATACTGTTGAAAAGCCGACAGTATATTAACATCGCCGTACCGCGGGTTTGTGCAACAACCAAAAAAAAAAAAAGCCCAGTAGCTTTTCGGATTCGCCGCCCCCCAAGTACCTTTACTGTACAGGAATCTGCTGGAAGATAGAACATGTCCTACGTGCCAGTGGGAAATCCGTGCTGTGTAGTCATGGCCTTAAGGGTCTTCTCCCACATTACCCAGACCTGCACGACTCACAAAAGGATAGCGGATATTTGGCTTTTGGATGAAATTTCAGGAAGAACATAAAATTTTATTTTTTTTTTTTTTTTTAAAGCCAAAATCACAGTGTCAAATTTGCGCTTTCCATTTGGGGGGAAACACAACCCCCATTATGATTTATAATCTATAACAGTGGCATGATGGGGAGTTGTATTTTGCCAACAGTTGGGGGGCCGCATTTGACCCCCTCCCCTAAATGCCATCTCTCCCCTTTAGATGCACTGTCCCATGTTCAGTGCTTCGGATTTTGCCAACTTCTGTCTCAAAGGGCAAAAATTTCACACGGGAAATTGCGGCCCCCCCCATTAAAATTCATTATCGCGGTGCATTTTCGCCGCAAAAAATTGACCGTCACTTACTCCCTGCGCGTACAATACGTTTGTAGTACGCGTGGGGGGACGAGGGTAATCCATGTTTTTTAGACCAGGGATTACCGTAATTATGGGGCGCATTTCCGCGTTTTACACAGTACGCCCAAAATACCTCCAAAAAAAAGCCGTGTGAAAAAGGAGCTTAAGGCAAATTTTCCCAAGGGGTGTTTGATGCCAAATCGCCCGATACTTTTTGGGTGTTTTTCAACGGTGCGTTTTTTTGGAGAAATACACAAATTAATTGTGTGAATTGAAAAAAACCCCATAAAAAAACCGCACCGTGTGAAAGCACCTTTGGGGTCAATGTGAATTGGGATTGAAACCATCCTCATCAAAGTCCCATCATTAATGAACGGCTGTTGGAGACCTCACGTGGAGCGGCTGCCCTTTCTCCAGACCTGAACCCCCCTCCCAAACTTGTGGGATCAGTGGGCCCCTGTGTGAAGGGTCTCATTTTCCCCCCTGATCCTCCAACACGGGGGGGCGCCCTACAAGAAGGTGGGAACGCTGTGCCTCAGCCAGGGGATGTTCAGACGGAGTTTTGGATCCGAAAAACACATTCAGATGTGCTGCGTAAATCGCACCAACCCCCCCCCCCCAAAAAAAAAAAAAAAAAAAAAAAAAAAAAAAAAAAGGGTGTGTGCCCCGGCTGCAGCAGGATCGCACCCTATAGTTTATAATTGACAGGACAGTTCTTTGAATGGGTCCGAAAGACGCAAGTAAACCCGCATCATCTGAACATCGATGTCTGTTTCACATCGAAAGCAATGGAAATCGCACTGCACAGTGTTAGAGGAGTGTTTGGGTCCGAAACATGAATCCAAACACGCATCTAAAAACGGATGCAAAATTGGATCCCACACGTCGTGTGAACAGACCCTAACTCCACCTGTGCCCAGCACGAGACGCCGTCTGTAATTGATGCTCGAAACCACAGGACCAGTTAGGGTGCTTTCACACGGTGCGTTTTTGGTGCCGTTTTGATGCGTTTTTTCAATGCGTTTTTGTGCAGGAAGGCACAGCAATTAATGCTTTACATTGCTGCACAAAAATCGCGGCAAAATTCGCAGTAAAATCGCGGTAATTACCGCAATTTTTGTGCATCAATGTAAAGCAAAAATTGCTGTGCCTTCCGAAAAAAAACGCATATAAAAAAGCACCGTGTGAAAGAACCTTTAGGGAGACGCAAAAAATTTGGAGAGGTAGACCCGCACTGGTTTTGGCTTCTGTATCATTAAAATCCACATTGCTCCGACTTCCACGGCCTCAGGAGAAAAGGTCCCTGTAGCCGGACATGGTTACATTTCCCATAAATTTCACCTGAAAGCCAAATACCCCTAATTTTGTGTGTCCTAACCTGGGCTAGGAAATGTTAAAGGGGGGGCGGGCTTGACTGGCCGAGTGAGAAGCTGGTTTGTGGCCCCCCCGGCCAAAGTCTGAGATCCCTTCCACGGCCGTTATCATGGGGAAAACCTCAAAAAAGAACAAGGCAGGCTCCTTAACCCCCTGGACACCTCTAGGGGCACATTGACATTTACTTCGGCCGTTACTCGCCTTGATGGGCAGGAGGACAGGCTGACAAGGCCTTCAAGATGGCCCCCGGGGGCCCCCCAAAAATGCCCGGCATAGAGCAGAGCACGGGGGGACCACCTGGGGGCGCCCCACGCGATGGGCCCCCGGAGGGGGAGGTCGAAACCCCCCCCGCTGCCTTTCCGTGTCCTCGGCCGTCTGCTTTTCCCAAACGTGCCGGGCTTCATGTTTAAGGCCGCGGGACGGGCCGGGGGCCCAAGTCCCCGCCGCTGCCCGAGGTGCCCCCGACCATGGTGCTGGGATCGCGGGCCCGGAGGGGGCTCGTACGCCGCGCTGTGCTGGGGGGACGGGAAAGGCCCGGGACCCCAGATGCTTTTGCTCCAGAAGGGGAGGGAGGCTCGGACCCCCGCCGCTGGGGGGGCCGAGCAGGGCCCGAACGCCCCCCGTGATGCTGCAGGAAGAGACAGGGCCCGTGCAGCTCCCGCTGAAGTCGTGGGACAGGGGGACCCGGACACCGCCCCCGATCGGTAGGGGGGGGGAGACAGGCGTACGGTGCCGCTGATGGAGTGGCACGGGATGTGGCCCGGCGGCGCCGCTGGGGCCGGCGCACGCGCCGGCCTCCTCGGGGCCTCTCCCCCATTTTGGGGAGCCGCGGCGACATCCCCCTCCGCAACCCCGGACGGAAACGGCGGCGTGTCGGGGGGGTGGGGCTTCCAGTTCCGGGCCCCCGACATCCTCCTCTGCCGCACCTGAAGCCGCAAGGCGGTGAGCCCCTCTATCTGGACAGGACTGCAGGTCCCGACCCTCCAGGGCACCCCTCCATTTGGGGCCCCTCTTGCTGCGGGCCCCCCCCATAATACCCCAGGGATCCCAGGGCAGGGCCCTTTCCCCCCGGGGACTGTCTGTTCAGGGTCCCATTCCCTCCCCTCAGCATGTGATGGGCTTGGGGGCTACGGGCCCTAGGGCCCCACCCGTCAGGCCCCACCGGGGGCCCTCACCACGGGCAGCCCCGGGGGATTGGGCAAAAGGATGTGGGGCGGGGAGGACCGCAGTGTTGGTTCACACTAAAGCAGGGACTGGTCTCCCCCCGGGCCTTCCAGCCCCAACAAGGCCTCACCTCCTCATGCCCGGTGCGTGGGATCCTCATAGCGGGTCCACTGGGCCCCTCTTGGGGGGGTGCCTTTCGCACCGGGCCCCCGGTGCCACAGGAAGCGCTCCATGTCCCTTCTAGGGGAGTACTCTGCCCCAGCTCTGGGTTGGAGCGCTATATATGCCGGGGCCCCCCTCTCAACACCCGGGGGTACCCCACGACATATGGATGACCCCCCCAATTTTTGCAGGCCACCCCTATTCGCCTTTTGGGGGCTGCTGCTCCCCCTCCAGACACGCAAGCACCAACTGCGCCCCCTCACCCCTTCTACAATAGTGCCCCTTTTCGATGGCCGACTTCAAGTTCATTAAAGACCTCCCCAAACAGGTATCTCCCTTATGGCGAAAAAACTTCTGGCGGACTGTAGGAAGGATTTAGCCCAATTGCTCTATCTGTCTCCCGTGTCTACAAGAGTGGATTTTTGCAACAATCAAAAGATTCCTCCCAGCCCCCCTGCGGGAGTTCAGGGAACAGTACAAAAACACCTGCACAATTATTCGCCCTCCAACGCTTTTGGACGATGTGAAATAGGGGGAGGAAAAAACAATGTCAGGATGGGGCCCCGGAGCCCCACCCCCTCCTTGATTTGTACCCCACAGTCCCCACTTTTTTTAATGATATCCTTGACGAGCGCCCCTACGTTCATTGAGCGGGACAGAGCCTGGCATTGCGCCCACCCAGAAAAGATGTTTCTTTTCCCAGGGGATTTATTTGCCGCATAAATTCTATGCTCTTAAAGAAGAAACATGCAAAAAGCTCTTTGGGCCCGGGGGTCTTTGACCTACCAAAGATCGACCCTCACAATTTTCCCCCGATGTCTCCGTCCCCGGGCGCAAAGGGCTATGCTCAAACCTTTCTCTCTGTTTGTGTAAAAGAATATCCCTTTAGGTGGGGTTCCCTTTCGCCCTCTTTGTACGCGGAGGCCCCGACGCATACTCTGCTTCCCCCGAAGAGTTCCAGGGTTTCTCAGGACTTGCAGTTTCAAAATATTCCTGCCCCGACTGGCCCTCTGTTACTTTTCCCCAGGGGGGGGGGGTGGTGGTCCCCGAACCCGCTAAATTCATGCGGGGATGTCCGGGGTCCGCCCCGAAAGCCCCCTTCTAAGGGATCACGGGGTCAGTGAAAACATATTTGGTTCAGGGTCCGACCTGCTAATCCCCCCTTAGCTTTAAGTGAAGGGTCATTGTTTTTTTCACATTGCCTGCCCCATTGGAACATTTTAGGTTCAGTTATGTTTACTTTGAGTTTTCAGTGTTCCCTTTTATTAATGTTTAGGATGCTCACACATAAATATTTCACACTTCCGGGAGCTACTTCCCCTTATGCCTTTTCCCCTATCCCCCATAGGGCAGGGGAAATTCCCTTTTGACCGTTTTCTGGCCCCCTTGGTTTTCCCCTAGGTTTAGATGTTCTTGTAGCGGTTTTTGCAGGGGGACAATACTCCCCTTTCTTTTCCCCTGCCGTTCTTGGTTGTTTTTTTTTTTTTTTCTTTTCTCCCTTTTTCCTCCTTTTCTTTTTCCCCCCCTGCCGTGGGCCCGGGGCAAGAGGCGGGCACAGCATTTTTCCATACCCCCTTTTCGTTAAATGGGGATCTTAAAATAGGCCTTTAAGCCAAGGGGCTGAAATTCCTCAGGCGAGCCAAATTCTTACCATTTCCATCGTCAAAAAGGGTTAGATTGTATGTTTTCAAGGAGACACACTTTAAACAGACCCTGCCCAATAATTAAAGATCGATATTTCCCCCCTTGGCATTTTGCCAAAATGCCCCCCATTTAAATCACGGGGGGTTGCTATTGCTATCCATAAAATTTCCCCCTCCCACACCCTAATTTGTATCCTTGAGTGAAGCCAGATACCTGATCTTTATTTTAAAAAATTGTGGGCATTTTTTTGTTGTAAAAATTTTAAAGCCCCTAATCATGGGCAACTGGCTTTTTTTTTGGAAATTTGGATAAACTGAATTTTCATACAGGGTACGGTCCTTTTTTGGGGTTTTAACCTCACTCTCGACCCGACTATGAAAAATCCCCCGGGCCTCCTCTATTCTTTCCCGTATCAAAAGAGTCAAAAAAGCCCGTTTTTAATTTCAGCCCTGGATGGTTGGCGGGTTTAACACCTTCAGATAGGGATTTAGTTTTTTTTCTCCCCTCCCCCTAATCAATAGTCGTATTGACTATATTCTACTTCAACATGGTGCCGCCCTTGGGTTCGTTCCCCTCCATAGGGGAGTATATCTGGGGCAGACCATGCGCCGGTTTATGTCACTCTTCATCCCATTTCTCCGTCAAGCTAGAACCCGGAGGCTTAATGAAACGTATTTTTGGACTCGTAGCCCCGCGAGCTTCAGGGGGGGTACTGAAACACTTATTCCCGACCTGTGGGGGATACACATCCCAATATTAAATGGGAAGCCCCTTTAAATGCGTTTTTTTCGAGGGGTGTTATTAAAATGGTTGGCCTTAAGAAAGCGCGTTCAGCGCCATCGCCAAAACTCGCAAAAGGTAACCCCTTTGGAACTTTTGCTAAACAAACCTATCGGGGGTGTGTTGCAAGACCTTACTCATGGCCCGACTTGAGGTTCGTAGAATCTTGAGGCCTCCGGGGTAAACTCCTGCAGGCCGTCGTAGCAGGTTTTTAGAGTTTGGGAACAAGAGTGGGCATTCCCAGCGCGGGCTACAAGGGGGTAGAATGGCACAGTCCTTTTTCCCAGTATTAAAACAGCACGGGGTTTGGCCCACACCCCAGTTGATTGCTAAAAATTCTAAACCTACTACTCCAATTTATACAATCTCCCTGTGGGTCCGTCCCTTTTCTTCATTGAACTTGAAAACCTTTCCCCATTTTCCACTCTTTCGGCTGAGGAGGTCAATTTCTGGAGGAAAAGTTTGGGGAAAATTGGAGGCGGTTTTCAAAGAATCCCTGGGGGAAGAGCCCAGGTCCAGCGGGTTTTTATGGCAAATTTTTTTAAAACTTTGATCCCTCCCGTCCCCCCTTCTTTAGGCGTTTAAAAAATGTCTTTCTTTTCTCCCCTTTTCCCGGGAGGATATCTTTGGGATATTACAGTCTTCCCAACAGGGGAAAAACCCCAGGCCTGCGGGGAACTACAGGGCTATTTCTCTTCTTAATGTAGATCTCAAAATCTATGCAAGCTCCTAGCCCAACGCTTAATCCTCACCTGCCTGCTCTGATTACCCCGATCGGTGGGCTTGTTTTCCCGGGAGGGAGGGGAGGGGTAATACCTTTAAGACCCCGGATTATCCATTTGGCTCGCTCGGGGGGGGAAGCCCTGTGATCCCGCAAATGGGCGCTGAAAAAGCTTTGACAGGATCTTTGGGGTCCCTGTGGAACCCTTCACCCCATAGGTTAGGCCCCTTTTTTCCCTCCAGGGTTTTTGGCTCATTTTAATCCTTCGGCTAAGGTGAAAAGGGGTCCTTTTTTTTGAACCTTTGATTTCGCAATGGCATAGAAGGGGCCCCCTGTCCCCTTGCTAATGCTTGATCATGGGAAAATTTTATGGGGGGCTATTCGGACCAAAGGACATCAGGGGGATACGGATTGGCACGCAGAGTTCAATGTCGGCTTTTTCTGACGACTTTTGATCACCGGGCAGATCCTTTTATATCTCTCCCCCCTGAGGCGGAACTGGCCCGTTTTTTCCATGGTCCCAAATTTTAAAATTAATTCTCCAAAATTTAAAACCTTTAAGTTCCCTTCCCCCGCCTAGTCGCGAAACAAAATCGAACTTCCCCCTTTTTAGGC
Organism: Phyllomedusa bahiana; assembly: GCA_025379985.1. Taxonomy (NCBI): domain Eukaryota; kingdom Metazoa; phylum Chordata; class Amphibia; order Anura; family Hylidae; genus Phyllomedusa; species Phyllomedusa bahiana. The sequence continues at coordinate 11,689 of JAODAL010032882.1, forward strand.
TGGGGGAAATCTCTTTCCTGGGGGAACCAAAAACCCTGGGATTTATCACAGTTATTTTGCCTCCAATTTTTCGCCCCTACGGCCCCTTGTCCGATTGTTGGGGGGCTGGAAGGAAGGACTTCTCGTGGGTTTGGGGGGAATGAAAGTCATTAAAATGCGACCTTCCAAAATTTATATCTATTCCGAACCCTCCCGTCACCATACCTTTCCTTTTGGGCCGGCTCAAGCAGTGCATCTCAGAATTTTATGGCATTCGCCGACCCAGAAACAGAGGGGAACTGCTGTCCCGGCCCAAATGGAAGGTGGAGTGGGGGTTTGCCCCCATTGTAAGCTTTCTATTTGGGGGCTGCAATGCGAGATTTTTTTTTATCTGATACATAGCCCCCGGGCCAAGCTGGGTCTTCATTTCGAACCATGTGTCCGAGGTCCTGATTCCCCCCCCTTGGTCCTTTAGTCTCCCTCAAACCCATCCCCTTTAACCCTTTTCCTTTGTGCCCTGCACCATTCACATCTTTAAAAAGTCCCAAAAAACCCTTTGGGGGTCTCTGCTGAACTGAACGGCCCTTTATTACCATCTCAGCAACCCCCCTTCCCCCGGGATGCTCTGGTAGCTCTTTTCCCGGGGAGTCTAGGGCTCATCCCATTTTTGGCTGTGCACATCCATAGACAGGGTCCCCACTCCCCTTGGAGGATTTTATACAAAGGCCATGCATCTCGTGACACCATTTTGAATACTTGCAATGCGGGGACTTCTTTAATTCCACCATTTCGAAACAAAATTTGCAGACCCTTACTCCTTCGAGAAAACTTGTGTCGCTTTGCGCTGCCGCGACATCTGATTTCTTTGCTTTATCAAAGGTTTTACTGCCTGGTTCTCAAACTCTCCCTCTTATGCGCAGCGTGGGGGAAAAGAACTCCAAAAACTTTTTCTGCCGAGCAATGGAAGAAGTGTTTCTTTTTACTCACAAGGCGGGAAGCTTGTAAGGCCCAAAAAAGGTTTTAAGGTACTTTCCCGTGGTACAGGGTACCCGGCAGTACTCACAAATGGACCCGAGGTGCCTATAGTGCTGGAGGGCCTTCGGGAGCGGTATATGAGATATCTGGTGGGGTTTTTAGGATTGCGGGGCTTCTGGGAACGGTTTTTTTCGGGCTTCAGGGGCGTCTGGGAAAACTTTTTCCCCGATCCCCAGAGGCCCCTTTCGTTTTTTGTTTGGTCTTCCAAGTCCCCCTACAAGAAGCTTTTACAAGACACCTCTACAAGCTGCAAAGACGGTGATTTCCCCGCCACTGGAGGCAAACCGTCCCTCCTTCCCTAATGGAATGGGTTTAGCAAGTTTCATCCACCTATGATGGGGGAATTGATTGACATACCCCCGAGGTGCAATACTGTTTCCCGGACTGGGCCCCCTGGTTAAAGTACCAAGCCAGTCCGGAATTTCAGGGCCTAGGGGTTGTTAGTAAAATTTTTTTTGCTTTTTAACCCTTGGTGTTGACGCCCTTTGTCTCTTTTTCCCCAATAGGTTTTGGAATCCTTCTTCTTTGCTGCCGTGCGCCCCGGGTACCGTGCATACCCTCCCCTCCTTTGCTACCCCTTTTTTCTTGTTTGTCCTTTGTTATTTTCCCAGCGCACAGGGCCTAATGACCCATTGGGACCTGGGGGCCAGGTCCTAAATATTGGTGGTCTATATTTTTGGTTTGTTTAGGACATATAGTCCGGTCTTTAATTTTTTCTTTTTATTAGGAAGGTTTATGTTTACTCCCTTTTTTTATGTAATTCCAATGTCTTCTTTTTAGACTTCCTCCTTGTACCCATTTGCAAATGTGTTTATGTGTTTTGCAATGTTAAAAATTTTGGAAAATGCCTTAATAAAAATCTATTATTAGAAGAAATGTTAAACTGATAATAGAAGGTCTCCCCCTCTACTGAGCAAAATGGTGCTCAAGGGTATTCACTATGAGGGCACCAGTGACTACAACTCCCAGCAACCCCAGACAGCCTTTGGTATCCACCAACTGCTGCAAAACTACAACTCCCGTTGTGCCCAGACAGCCATTGGGCTGAGCCTGTGGCTCTGTTACAAAATTACCACTCCCAGCATCCCCAGCGATTGGTCTCTCTAGCTGTTATAAAACTACCACTCCCAGCATCCCCGGACAGCCATTGGTCTGAACCTGCGACTCTCTCGCCGTTACAAAACTACCACTCCCAGCATCCCCGGACAGCCATTGGTCTGAACCTGTGTCTCTCTAGCTGTTACAGAACTCCCACTCCCAGCATCCTCAGAAAGCCATTTGATTCACCAGCTGTTGAAAAACTACAACACCCATCATGCATATACAGCGATTGCCCACTTGTCTCAAACTAGTTGCTTTCCACAGTTTGCAAAACTACAACTTCTGTCTGTTGGACTTCAGCCTGTGATTCTCCAGCTGTGGCATAACTACAACTCCTAGCGTGTCTGGACAAGTGTTGCCCATAGGTCTCCAACATGTGGCTCTCTGTTGCAGCACTACAGTTCCCAGCATGCCTGGATGGCCATTGGTCCCTGACCTGTGACTGATTAGCGGTTGCAAAACTACAACTCTCATCATTCACAGATTACCATTGGTTTTCAAGCTGCGGCTCCATAGCTATTGTGAAACCACTACTCCCAGCATTCCTATACCCCAACAGCAGGAGCAGCAGCCACAGACCTCAGCATCAGACTCTATTCACATCTGCATGCAGTGTTACTGACAGACACCTGGCGGACCCTAGTCTAGGTCTATGGACCCCTTTAGGGACCTGTCCCAACATCCCCAAACAGCTGGAGCAGCCGCAGGTAGCAGACCTCAGCATTAGACTCTATTCACATCTGCATGCAGTGTTACTGACAGACAGCTGGAGGACCCTAGTCTAGGTCTGTGGGGCCCCATAGGGACCGGTCCCAGCATTCCCAGACAGCCAACAGCTGGAGCAGCCGCAGGTTGGAGACCTCAGCAGTAGACTCTATTCACATCTGCATGCAGTGTTACTGACAGACACCTGGTGGACCCTAGTCTAGGTCTATGGGGCCCATTAGGGACTGGTCCCGTGACAGATACAGCTCGGCATCATCATTAGGAACCGTGATGCTGGTGTGAACACGGCATTAAAGAAGGTGTCCTACACCGCTTGCTGTCAGTGAATGGAAACGTGAAAGACGTGTTTATGGCTCCACTGCAACGAGAGAAATGCACAACCCAATGGACTGAAACATTGACTACATGGGGTCACCGCAGCAAGGAGGCGGCCAGCATGGCCTACAGGGGGATTCCGCTGTCAGTGAATAGAGCGCGTTCATTGAAAGGCGGCAGAGAAAAAGACAGGTTCCCTGATTGTATCAGCGTCTGAAAATGTTCAGGATCTCTGCTTGCTGCCCTGTACTAGGAACCTGTCCTACTTCTGGGGATATAACTCCGCTATGCTCATGTGATGGACAGACAGGTACGAAGCTCCTTACATAACACTGTGTGTCCATAATGTGACCGAGGCAGAGTTACATCCCTTGGAAGTTAGTAACAATGGTTCCTATTCACTGACAGCAAGCAGAGATCTTCACCCTGCTGAGGAAGTCACGTACGAAGCTCCTTACATAACACTGGGCCTGTGTGTCCATCATATGACTGAGGCATAAAGTTAGTAATAAAGGTTTCTATTCACTGACAGCAAGCAGAGATCTTCACCAGGGCGAGGACATCACACAGGTATGCAGCTGCTTACATAACACTGGGCCTGTGTGTCCATCATGTGACCAAGGCAGAGCTACATCCCTTGGAAGTTAGCATGAAAAGTTCCAATTCAATGACAGCAAGCAGAGATCTTCACCATGGAAGTGATGGAGAAAGACTGGAGCACATGTGGCTCCCGCAGTTCCCGATGCGGACACCAGATGGCGATGACAGTCTCTGCCCTCCCTCTGTGCTACGATAGAAGTGACAGCTGCCGGGTCACGTGACAGAGCGAGCGTCACCAGAGGCTCCAGTGCTCCTCACCAGACGCCGCGCCGTGGGGCCGCCATGCTGGCTGCGTCTGTACGTTAGAGGTCCTACGTATCTTGGTCTCCGCAAACATGGCCGCCGGCTGCGGTGCCTGGGACACTTCTCATCAGCTGATGATCTGTTAATAGATCGGAGCAGACTGCAGCAAAGAAGGAGGTAAAGGATTGTGCCGGCTGCTGTATATAGGTATATACATAGAGGAATACAGGGGGAGCCTGCCCGTGTCTGTATATAGGGGGCGTGTGTGTCATAGAGTTTATATACCCGTCTATAGGGGAGCAGGGCACTATGTAGTAGGCTGTGTTTACATACATGACACAGCTCAGCAGACAGTATCACACAGGATAGGATTAGATACACAGCTCAGCAGACAGTATCACACAGGATAGGATTAGATACACAGCTCAGCAGATAGTATCACACAGGATAGGATTAGATACACAGCTCAGCAGACAGTATCACACAGGATAGGATTAGATACACAGCTCAGCAGACAGTATCACACAGGATAGGATTAGATACACAGCTCAGCAGACGGTATCACACAGGATAGGATTAGATACACAGCTCAGCAGACGGTATCACACAGGATAGGATTAGATACACAGCTCAGCAGACGGTATCACACAGGATAGGATTAGATACACAGCTCAGCAGACAGTATCACACAGGATAGGATTAGATACACAGCTCAGCAGACGGTATCACACAGGATAGGATTAGATACACAGCTCAGCAGACGGTATCACACAGGATAGGATTAGATACACAGCTCAGCAGACAGTATCACACAGGATAGGATTAGATACACAGCTCAGCAGACAGTATCACGATAGGATTAGATACACAGCTCAGCAGACGGTATCACACAGGATAGGATTAGATACACAGCTCAGCAGACGGTATCACACAGGATAGGATTAGATACACAGCTCAGCAGACAGTATCACACAGGATAGGATTAGATACACAGCTCAGCAGATGGTATCACACACAGGCTTAGATACACAGCTCAGCAGACCTTATCACACAGGATAGGATTAGATACACAGCTCAGCAGATAGTATCACATAGCATTTGATTAGATACACCGCTCCGCAGATGGTATCACACCCATGCTTAGATACACAAGCTCAGCAGACAGTAACACATGACTGACTTAGATACATAGCTCAGCAGATGGTATCAGACATGACCGGCTTAGATACATAGCTCAGCAGATAGTATCAGACATGACTTAGATACATAGTTGAGCAGATGGTATCAGACATGACAGGTTTAGATACGTAGTTGAGCAGATGGTATCAGACATGACAGGCTTAGATACATAGTTGAGCAGATGGTATCAGGCATGACAGGCTTAGATACATAGTTGAGCAGATGGTATCAGGCATGACAGGCTTAGATACATAGTTGAGCAGATGGTATCAGGCATGACAGGCTTAGATACACTGTCTCAGCATGTAGATTACAGGGGCCTCTCCATTGCTTTGTCTCTTGGACCTTCATGACCCTACCCTAACTTCTGATCTGCCCTGTTCTGTAGTTTCAGGCTGTGACATGACGGGGCCGTCCTCTCCAGACACGGTGACCCTCTTCCAGCAGGAACCCAGCGGCGTCACGTATCGTATCCCGGCTCTGCTGTACATCCCGCAACCTCCCATCTTCTTGGCCTTTGCTGAAAAACGGTCTTCTCCCAAGGACCAGGATGCCATGTACCTAGTGATGAGGAGAGGAACCGTGGAGCATGGAGGGGTGCAGGTACGGTCGTCCTTCTGTTCTGGACCAGGGGCTGGGCGGACAGGGCGGCGGCCATGATAAATGGGACTGGTATCCCCTTATGCTCCAGATGAGTTTCTATGGTGTCGCTGAAGAGTCAACCAAAGCTTGCTCTTCCGAGATCCCATAGATCTGCGTCTGTAGACACCATCGGAGGAGTGCGTTAGCTCGGACGACCACCGCCTTGTTTAACCCAGGGGTTCTGACACTTGATAGAACCCATTACAGGCTTCCCCTTCCATCCTTGTGGTATTGACCTAGATACACTCCACTGGTATCTTCAAACTTGAAATCAGTCAGTCTGCCTATTTAGAGCATGAAAAGTAATCGCTGTGCTGCTTGGTAGCATGGTATGTACTGAACTGACGATGTAGCAAAGGAAGCTAAGGAGAGAGTTATAGAATAAATTTTAGACAAACATGTTAAAGGTAAAGGCAATAAGACTATCTCCAAAGAGCTTGATGTTTCTGTTACTACAGTTACAGATATTATTTGGAAGTTTAAGGTCTATGGAACTGTCGCCAAACTCCCTAAATGAGGCCACAAGGGGAAAATTAGAAGACAAATTGGTTACCATTCATATTATCTGGCTCTTCAAAGAGCCCAAAACAACTTCCCAATAAATTAGAGGTGTACTCCAAGGTCATGTGTCAGATCGCACCATCTGTCACTGTCTTTGCCAAGTGCACTTATTGGAAGACTGAGGATGAAACCATTGTTGACAGCGAATCATAGAATGTATATTGACAAGTCACAAAGCTTTTGAGAGAATGTCCTTTGAAAAGATGAGACAAAACTGGAGCTTCACACCTGAGACATCTCGAGCCACTCACAAGGAATGGGCCAAATACCTGTGGATAGCTGGAGCATGAGGAGTGGGCCAAGAACCTGTGGACAGCTGGAGCATGAGGAGTGGGCCAGGTACCTGTGGACATCTGGAGCCACTCACAAGGAATGGGCCAAATACCTGTGGCTAGCTGGAGCACGAGGAGTGGGCCAAATACCTGTGGACAGCTGGAGCAAGGGGAGTGGGCCAAATACCTGTGGACAGCTGGAGTATGAGTAGTGGGCCAGGTACCTGTTGGCAGCTGGAGCATGAGGAGTGGGCCAGGTACCTGTGGACAGCTGGAGCATGAGGAGTGGGCCAAATACCTGTGGACAGCTGGAGCACGGGGAGTGGGCCAAGTACCTGTGGACAGCTGGAATACGAGGATTGGGCCAAATACCTTTGGACTGCTGCAGCAGGAGGAGTGGGCTAAATACCTGTGGACAGCTGTAGTATGAGGTGTGAGCCAAATACCTGTGGACAGCTGAAGCAAGAGGAGTGGGCCAAGTACATGTGGACAGCTGGAGCATGAGGAGTGGGCCAAGAACCTGTGGACAGCTGGAGCACGAGGAGCGGGCCATGTACCTGTGGACAGCTGGAGCACGGGGAGTGGGCCAAGTACCTGTGGACAGCTGGAGCACGAGGCGCGGGCCATGTACCTGTGGACAGCTGGAGCACGAGGAGCGGGCCATGTACCTGTGGACAGCTGGAGCACGGGGAGTGGGCCAAGTACCTGTGGACAGCTGGAGCACGGGGAGTGGGCCATGTACCTGTGGACAGCTGGAGCACGTGGAGTGGGCCATGTACCTGTGGACAGCTAGAGTATGAGGAGTGGGCCAAATACCTGTAGACAGCTAGAGTATGAGGAGTGGGCCAAATACCTGTAGACAGCTAGAGCACAAGGACTGCGCCAAATACAGTGGGGAACAAAAGTATTTCGTCAACCACCAATTGTGCGAGTTCTCCCACTGATGAGAGAGGCCTGTAACTGACATCATAGGTCGACCTCAACTATGAGAGACAAAATGAGGAAACAAATCCAGAAAATCCCATTGTCTGATCTGGAAAGAATTTATTTACAAATTATGGTGGAAAATAAGTATTTGGTCCCCTACAAACAAGCAGGATTTCTGGCTCTCACAGACCTGTGACTTCTTCTGTAAGAGGCTCCTCTGTCCTCCACTCATTACCTGTAGTTATCCAAGTAATAAAGAATGTAAGCGGCACTCACCAATCTTCTTCTTTGTAAAGATTTATTGTCAACACTCACGTTACATGGGAAACAAGCACATCCACCTCAGCCTACGGCATGCCTTGAGAAAGCGCTAATCAGTGCGCGAAACGGCCGTAGGCTGAGGTGGATGTGCTTGTTTCCCATGTAACGTGAGTGTTTACAATAAATCTTTACAAAGAAGAAGATTGGTGAGTGCCGCTTACATTCTTTATTACTTGGATAATCATTGGGACTTTTCTATTTGAAGCTGAGCACCACTGAAATTGGATATAGTGCTGGGTTGTTTTATGAGACACTAAATCATATGGAGTGAATTATGGGTGTCGGTGCCGCCTGATTACCTTGAGCTCTTGTTTCATTACCTGTAGTAATGGCCCCTGTTTGAACTTGTTATCAGTATAAAAGACACCTGTCCACAACCTCAAACAGTCACACTCCAAACTCCACTATGGTGAAGACCAAAGAGCTGTCGAAGGACACCAGAAACAACATTGTAGCCCTGCCCCAGGCTGGGAAGACTGAATCTGCAATAGGCAAGCAGCTTGGTGTGAAGAAATCAACTGTGGGAGCAATAATTAGGAAATGGAAGACATACAAGACACTGATAACCTCCCTCCATCTGGGGCTCCAAGATCTCACCCCGTGGGGTCAAAATGATCACAAGAAAGATGAGCAACAATCCCAGAACCACACGGAGGGACCTTTTGAATGACCTGCAGAGAGCTGGGACCAATGTAACAAAGGCGACCATCAGTAACACACTACCCCGCCAGGGACTCTGATCCTGCAGTGCCAGACGTGTCCCCTGCTGAAGCCAGTACATGTCCGGGCCTGTCTGAAGTTTGCTAGAGAACATTGGATGATCCAGAAGAGTATTGGGAGAATGTCATATGGTCGGATGAAACCAAAGGAGAACTGTTTGGTAGAAACACAACTCATCATGTTTGTAGCAGAGAGAAGCTGAGTTGCATCCCAAGAACAACAGACCTACTGTGAAGCATGGGGGGGGGGGGAGCAACATCAGGCTTTGGGGCTGTTTCTCTGCAAAGGGATGAATGAATGGGGCTGGGTATCGTGAGATTTTGACTGAACACCTCCTTCCATCAGCAAAAGCATTGAAGAGGAAACGTGGCTGGGTCTTTCAGCAGGACAATGATCCCAAGCACACCGCCAGGGCGATGGAGTGGCTTCATAAGAAGCATTTCAAGGTTCTGGAGTGGCCTAGCCAGACTCCAGATCTCAACCCCATAGAAAACCTTTGGAGAGAGTTGAAGTCTGTGTTGCCCAGCGATAGCCCCAAAACCTCCCTGCTCTAGAGGAGATCTGCATGGAGGAACGGGCCAACATCCCAGCAGCAGTGTGCGCCAACCTCGTGAAGACAGAAAACGTCCGACCTCTGTCATTGCCAACAAAGGAGACAGAACAAAGCATTGAGAGGAACGTCTGTTAGTGACCAAATAATTATTTTCCACCATAATTTGCAAATAAATTCTTTCCAAATCAGACAATGTGGGGGCCGTGGCTTGCTATGGCTGGGTAGAGACGCTTGCTGTGTAGCTCCTCTGTGCCAAATCTGGAAATACAGGCTAATCCATCCTTTCATCATGGGCAAAACTTCCAAGAAGCGCAGGACTGCTCCCTCTACCCCTGCTGATGCCTCTCAGGGGGATATTGCTCAGTATTTTGGCCGTTTTGTGGCACTTATGGCCCCGGAGGAGTCGGGCGGGGACGGCGGCAATATCCAAGATGGCCGCCCTGAACTACCCTCAGACTGCATCGCGCATAGAGCCCTTGTCACACAGGACTTACCGTCAACAAGATCGGGACGCCGCAGAGGAGATCTCGGAGCTGCTGCCTCCAACAGCTCCACTTTGGTGATCGCACCTGCAGCCCTTGCTGTCACATCTCCCGTGTGTTCTCCCGGCCGTCGGAGCATGGACGTTGAAGGAGCCTCTGCGGCGGTTGTATCTACTCCCGAACCCGCCGCTCCTATGGACCTGCTCCGCTCCTCGGCGCACTCTCGGGTGTCTGTGGCGGCTAAACCGCTCCCGAACCTGCCGCTGCTACGGACCTGCTCCGCTCCTCGGCGCATTCTATGGTGTCTGCGCCGGCTGGATCCGCTCCCGAACCTGCCGCTCCTAGGGACCTGCTCCGCTCCTCGGCACGCTCTCGGGTGTCTGCGGCGGTTGTATCTGCTCCCAAACCTGCCGCTCCTAGGGACCTGCTCCGCTCCCCGGCGCATTCTATGGTGTCTGCGCCGGCTGGATCCGCTCCCGGACCCGCCGCTCCTAGGGACCTGCTCCGCTCCTCGGCGCACTCTCGGGTGTCTGTGGCGGCTGGATCCGCTCCCGAACCCGCCGCTGCTACGGACCTGCTCCGCTCCTCGGCGCATTCTATGGTGTCTGCGCCGGCTGGATCCGCTCCCGAACCCGCCGCTCCTAGGGACCTGCTCCGCTCCTCGGCGCACTCTCGGGTGTCTGTGGCGGTTGTATCTGCTCCCAAACCCGCTGCTATTAGGGACCTGCTCCGCTCCTCGGTGCACTCTCGGGTGTCTGTGGCGGCTGGATCCGCTCCCGAACCCGCCGCTGCTACGGACCTGCTCCGCTCTTCGGCGCATTCTATGGTGTCTGCGCCGGCTGGATCCGCTCCCGAACCCGCCGCTGCTACGGACCTGCTCCGCTCTTCGGCGCATTCTATGGTGTCTGCGCCGGCTGGATCCGCTCCCGAACCCGCCGCTCCTAGGGACCTGCTCCGCTCTTCGGCGCATTCTATGGTGTCTGTGGCGGCTAAACCGCTCCCGAACCCGCCGCTCCTAGGGACCTGCTCCGCTCATCGGCGCGATCTTGGGTGTCTGCGGCGGTTGTATCTGCTCCCGAACCAGCCGCTGCTACGGACCTTCTCCGCTCCTCGGCGCACTCTCGGGTGTCTGTGGCGGCTAAACCGCTCCCGAACCCGCCGCTCCTACGGACCTTCTCCGCTCCTCGGCGCATTCTATGGTGTCTGCGGCGGTTGTATCTGCTCCCGAACCCGCCGCTGCTGCGGACCTGCTCCGCTCCTCGGCGCATTCTATGGTGTCTGCGGCGGTTGTATCTGCTCCCGAACCCGCCGCTGCTACGGACCTGCTCCGCTCCTCGGCGCCCTCTATGGTGTCTGCGGCGGTTGTATCTGCTCCCGAACCCGCCGCTCCTACGGACCTTCTCCGCTCCTCGGCGCATTCTATGGTGTCTGCGGCGGTTCCTGGCGCCCGGCCGCAACCTGCGCTCCTGAGCCCCGCTCTGTTACATGGGGAACTCACTCCGCCGGACCAGCGGCACTGCGGGGATTCAGGCGCAATCTCACAGCAGGGGAGCCTATGTGCAGTTGATCTCTCTCAGCAAGCTGAGTCCTCCGTTGCTGGTGAGGACAGCCATGCTGCGGACTTCGAGGGATCTCAGGTACCCGGTCTTGGGGGGGTTCCAAGTGACTGTGGCTGTGGTGCACTATGCGCCCTCCTCCTCTCCCTCTGCACCTGCGGACTTTGATACCCCACAGTCCTCTCCTCTACCCCCACCAGCAGGGGTACACTCGCAGCAGTCTACTGCCAGCTGCAAGGACTCGCCCATCCATGGGGTCTGTCCCCCGAGCCCTCATGCAGCTAATCCCATCATGGACTCTGGGACATCTAAGCGCCGGCTGCCTGAGCTTCCACAGGCTTTCACCACCCTGCATGACTCACAATGGGCCCTAGACTGCTCCGTTGGAATGCCCCCCTATAATAATAAAGGGAACACATCACACTTGGGCCATTCTGCTTCACTCTCTCGGTCCCCGCAGCATTCTGCCTACCTTACTGCTTCACCGCCTGCTACGGTGGACTCCGGCTCCAGAGACCCTCTGGGCCTGCCTGGGCAGACGCCCCCCCCTCTCCAAGGCCAGTCTCCCGCATGGCGTTCCCTGCTGCCAATATCAGGATCTGGGATCTTCCTCTCCTGCCTCCAATCTTCTGCTGCCGAATGCTCCTGGCCGGTCTGAGGGAGCTTGCAGTAACTCCCCATGGCCGTCAAGCACAGACCTTCACGGCAGGCCCGACGATGCCTCATCCTCACGTCTTCAAGGCACGTGTTCTTCATCGCCTACCTCCTCCGGAGCACGGCAGGTACATCCTCTGTCTTCCTCACCAGGTGCCTCTACTCGACCAGTGACCCTGGCCGATCTTCAACAGCTCACTCAAGACTTGCCTACGAGGCAAGATATCTCTTCTATGGTTAGGCACTTGCTTGCGGAGTGTAGGAGAGACTTTGCCCAGTTCCGCTCGGATCTTTCTACAGTGTCAACTAAAGTGGACTGCCTTCAACAAGCCCAGGAGTCCTCATCTACCTCTCTCTGCCTTACAAGAAGTAGTTCAGCAACACACGTCCCAACTTTTCCACCAGCAGCAGCACCTGGACGATATCGAAAACAGAGGGAGGCGTAACAACTTACGGATCCACGGCCTCCCTGAGTCGGTTTCCACTTCTGAGCTCTATTCGATGGTGTCTGCCATTTTCAACGACATATTGGACCGTCCGCCCAACGCCCATATCGAACTGGATAGGGTCCATAGGGCCCTTCGTCCTCCTAGTCAAGATGTTCAGCATCCCAGGGACGTGATTTGCCGTGTACACTTCTTTTTACTCAAATAATGAATCGGGTTTGGAAAGGTCGCTCTCCGGTCTACAAAGACTCCACTCTTCAAATCTACCCGGATCTGTCTCGTCATACCCTCGCCCAACGATCCATGCTACGACCTATCCTTACTGTGCTAAAAGAGAGGAACATAGAGTACAGATGGGGCTTCCCATTCACCCTCATCGCACGATTAGGAGATCGCTCCTATACCATACGCTCTCCCGAGGATATCCCCTCTTTCTTGCAGGACCTGCAAATCACTGACGTGTCTCTACCAGACTGGCCCACTCTCTCCACCCCAATGGCCAGGAGGCCTACTGACCGACCCCTAGATGCTTGGCCTCGTCTGCCTGGATCATGTCCCCCCCCCCCGAAAATCCCGCAATAGGGGGAATCGATCTAGGAAAACCTATTTGACCTCCGCAGCTGCACCTTCTCAGGACTCTGGGGCAGATACCTGAGACCCTTCTACCGCAGGCTGTTACTGGGTCTTCCTGATATGACGGGACTGCCACTTTTTCTGCTGGGTTATCTAATTATCTGATGTAATGTATCTCATTACTTAACCCTGCCATGTTACATGTTGCATACTGGTTTTTCTTTTTTTTTTCTTTCTTGGATGTTTTTGCCTAGGTTATTCTTTTCATTTGTCTCCACTTCTTAGCCTGGACATTCCTCTTCATCAGTATTGGTCATGGTGCTCTAGGAGCTCGCTGACCTATGCCTGTCCTCTTTGTTCCCTACATAGGATTGGGTTCTCCCTACAGACGGTTTCTGGCTGGGGGGGTTTCCCTGGTTTACAGATTTTATTCGGATGTTTTTAGCAAGGGCCTCCTTTTCACCATGCTTGTTTTGTTTGGACATTCCCCCTCCCCCCCCCCCCCCCCTTTTTTTTTTTTTTCTCCGTTGGGTCTCAGGGGTGGGCAGAGTACATCATTGCTCACCTACCCTGTTAAATGGGTGACCTTAATGTAGCCTCTTTCAATGTCAAGGGCCTAAATGCCCCCACGAAACACTCTCAGATTTTATATCACTTTCACATGAAACGAGTTCATATAGCTTGCTTCCAAGAGACCCACTTTAAAACAAATCAAGCCCCTTCCATTAAGAGCAGGTATTACACTGAGTGGTTTTTGGCCAATCACTCCTCCTCCAAAAGTAGAGGAGTAGCCATCGCCTTACATAAGTCTCTGCCGCATCAGGTGCTTGGCTGCACTACCGATGCTGAAGCCGGTTTGTGATTCTGACTCTGTCTATAAACGGGCATACGTTTACCATAGTTAACGTATATGCCCCTAACCAAGACCAGGTATCGTTTCTGCTGGAAATCTTAGATTCCCTGAACTCTAAGGTGAGAGGGACTATCTTTTTTTTGTGGGGATCTTAATAGGATGTTGGATCCGACTCTTGATAACTCCACTGGCCGTTCATCTCTTTCCTATTCTGCTATCAAAAAAGTTCGCTTTCAGCTTTGTGACGGCTGGCGACTCCAACACCCCTCGGACAGGGACTGCAGTTTCTTCTCCACGCCCCATAATACATATAGCCGAATTGACTATATCCTCGTCCAGCATTGTGCCCTCTCCTTGGTTGCGAAACACTTCTATTGGGAATATACTATGGTCAGACCATGCCCCTATCTTTGCCTCGTTTCTCCTTCCCTCTCTGGCTACCCGGCAGGGGACTTGGAGATTGAACGAATCTCTGCTTACTGACTCGGTTTGCTTGGCTGACTTACGACAGGCTACCGAGCATTTTGTTTCTGACCATGAGAGGGACATGACTGCTTCCACGGTCAAATGGGAGGCTCTCAAATGCATCCTAAGAGGTGTTCTGATTAAGCATGGTAACCGTCTGAAGAAGGCTAGGACCGCCGCCGTCACTAAAGCCCTACAGAAAGTAGCGTCACTTGAACTCCTCGATAAGCAGGCTCTTTCTCCTTCTGTCCTTCAGGAGTTGCTGGTGGCTAGGTTGGACGCACGTCGTCTTTTAGAGTCCTCATGGGGCAGACATCTCCAAGTTTGCCGCAGCAAATTCTATGAGTTCGGGAATAAGAGTGGCAGACTCTTGGCGAGGGCCTCCGGAGATAAAATGGCTGCCTCCTTCATCGCCAGTATTAGATCCCATACTGGAAAGTTGGTCCATACCACACCTGAAATTGCTAAGGAATTTACTTCCTATTATTCTAAGCTTTACCAGCTACCACCCAACCCTCGGCCGTCTCCCCATGCCAGACATGAATCCCTCTCATCTACTAAAACTCTGTCTGAGGACTCGATTCTGGCATTAGAAGCTCCGTTCTCGGCTGAAGAATTGAAGCTTGCCGTGGACAGTCTCGGGGAAAAGTCCAGGCCCGGATGGTTATACTTCACAGTTTTTTAAGACCCTGCTGCCGGTCTTTTCCCCAATCCTGCTCACTGTTTTTAACAACGTCTCAGTTTCTATCCTCTGAGGCACATATTTCTCTGATCCCGAAAAAAGGAAGGGACCCTATCCTGTCCTGTGGAAGTTACAGGCCTATCTCACTCCTGAATGTGGACCTTAAGGTTTACGCCAAAATGTTGGCAAATCGTCTGAATCCCTCTCTACCTACTCTTATTCCCGCCACCCAGGTGGGCTTTGTTCCGGGTAGGGAAGCCCGGGACAATACGCTTCAGACCTTGGACCTAATGCACTATGCCCGGTCCCACGGGATCCCCTTGATGGTCCTGTCGCTTGACGCTGAAAAAGCCTTTGACAGGATCTCTTGGGAATCTCTTTCACGCACCCTTGCACGTATCGGTCTAGGCCCGCTTTTCACGTCCAAAATTCTTGCACTATACCGTTGTCCGTCCGCGAGGGTTAGAATCAATGGAACTCTGTCAGATCCCTTTCTCATACGCAACGGCACCAGACAGGGGATGCCCACGCCCCTCGCTATTATATATTTTAATTATGGAACACTTGCCGGACTCTGTGCGCTCCAACCCGGACATCAAGGGTATCTCAATTGGTGGTCATGAGTTTAAGTGCTCGGCTTTCGCCGACGATCTCTTGATTTATTTACGAGATCCGCTCATCTCTCTTCCTTCCCTGATGTCCGAGCTGTCGCGATTCAGTGCCTGGTCCAATTTTAAAATCAATTATGCGAAATCTGAGGCCCTAAACGTCAACATAGACCCCGCCGTTTTGGGGGTCCTTAAGGGGAAACTTTCTTTTTCATGGCCGTCCGAGGGCATTTCATATCTGGGGATCCATATTCCTGCCGACCCTTCCAAATTATTTGAATCCAACTTCTCCCCTCTATTTACCAAAATATCCCATCTGCTTAGAGAATGGTCCCGAAAAGACTTCTCTTGGTTTGGCAGGATGAACATCTTAAAGATGTCCGTCCTTCCCAAATTCTTATATCTTCTTCAGACGATCCCTATTTTTATCCCAAATGCTTACTGGCTCAAGATCCACCGTTGTTTTAGTGTTTTCATATGGTGCTTGCGGCGTCCTAGAATTCGTCGCGACCGGTTATCTAAACCTAAAACGGCTGGTGGAGTCGGCCTTCCCGATTGCAGGCTCTATTATTTAGCAACGGCTTATGCAAGGTTTATTGACTTGATACATAGCCCCCAGGAGAAGCTCTGGGTATACATTGCGCAAGCCTTATGCCCACAATCTCTAATCTCCCTTCCGTGGACCCCCGGGGGCATCCTTGCTGATCTGTCCAGGATGTCTTTCAGTGCGGCCCATACCTTAAAGGGAATGTGTCATCAAAAAATGACTTATTGTTTAACTCACATTTTTATGTTAAACACATTTTTGAGGAATTTTTCAGCAGTGTCTGCTCATTATCAGCACAAAGAGGGTCAAACTGAAAGGAGACACCATTGTGTACAGATAACACAGGATCCACCAGTCACAAGAGGAGATGTCACAGCTCACCCTCTCCCCGCCCTTCACAGCGAAAACTCTCCTATAGCGTCTATGGGACAGAATCTGTCTTAAGAATCCTATGGGCATGAAGCTGCTGTAAAGTATCTCTCTGACTGCTGTTATAAATTTTAATTGATTATTAACCATTGTGGGTTGACAGGTCCTGTCCAGTTATCGAGTGTTGTAGAACACGTAGGAGGCTTTTGAGAACGCCTCTCGTATTTAGTGACCTTTGTCTGTTTTGCCTCTACAGTGGGAACACATGATCGCGGTGAGGCACGCCAAATTACCAGGCCACCGGACCATGAACCCCTGCCCTGTGTATGACCCCACCACCGAGACCATCTTCCTCTTCTTCATCTGCGTCAAAACGGACTGCTCCGAAAGGTGTCAAATCCTAAGCGGCAGAAACGCTGCCCGTCTCTGCTACGTCACCAGCCATGACCACGGCAAATCATGGAGTCTACCAAAAGACGTGACGGAGGAGGTTCTGGGTGAGGACATCAAGAACTGTGCCACCTTAGCTGTAGGCCCGGGTCATGGGGTCTGCTCGTCTACGGGGTGGCTGGTCGTGCCGGCATACTTGTATTACATCCACTCCCGTTTCTGTGGTCTACCCCTTCCATGGAAGACCAAGCCTCATTCGTTCATCTTCTACAGCGATGACCATGGGGAGAGTTGGTATCAAGGCAGCGGGCTGTGGAAGCACGCGACCGTGGAGTGCGAGGTGGCCGAGGTGGCTTGTAGCAATAATTCCAACCTCTTGTACTGCAGCGCAAGAACCAGCAACCATTACCGGGTGGAGGCTACAAGTAGCCCTCAATCCATGGAGTTTGGTGACGCCCGCTACAACAAAAGCCTATATGAACCACCCCATGGATGCCAGGGAAGTGTGGTGAGCTACCAGCCCATGGAGGTCCACCAAGAAGAAGATGAAGTCGATGGTGGGGATGAATCCAAGAAGTCATGCCTTCAAAGCACAGCCGTGTCTTGGCTTCTTTACTCCCATCCGACGAGCCGCCATAATCGTACGGACTTGGGAATTTACTTGAATAAATCTCCACTTGTTCCGTCCAGCTGGTCCTCACCGTGGGTCATCAATGAAGGCCCCAGTGGGTACTCGGATTTGGCCGTCTGCCAGGACGCTCACAACTTTGCCTGTTTGTTTGAATGTGGGATTGACGCCTGTGAAAAGATCAGCTTCCGGAGGTTCACGGTGGAGGAACTGCTGAAAAAACTCCCCGAAACCCTAATGCCATAAGGCCCTGTTCACACCTGACACAGGTTCCGTCCCGCATACGGTATTTTTTTTTTTTTTTTTTTTTTTGAGGGGCAAAATTTTGCAGTTTGCTTGCTAATCAAGCCATAAAAAATGGGCCCCTTAAAGGGGGTTGTCCAAATTCTTTTAAAAAAACCCTTGTGGGAGGGCTAAAAAAAAAACCCACAGCTGCCCCGGGTAAAACCCCTTGGTGTCACCCCCCGGGATGACAACACCTTCTTTTAAACCCTTTGTAACCATTCACAGCCACAGCCGTCTCTTTCGGGAAATAAAGGGCCCTTGCCCACTAAATACCTGGGATTGGCTGAAAGTGCACATGCCCGGGCATCCAGGGGCCGGTAAGGGGTGGGGGGCGGGAATGCCCCGGGGTTAAAAGGGCCCCCCCCCGGGACCCCTGACGGGTTTTTTTACTAGAAATGGAAAAACCCCTTAAGAATCAATGGTGTCTGCCAAAAAAAAGTTATAGCTTTTTACGGGGCTATGTTTTCCCGGGGGGCGCATGGCCCAAAAAAAACGTAAAGGGCCAAAAAACCACCAGTTTTTTGTTTTTTTGGGAGGTTGCCTAGCGGACCCCCCCTTTCCTGCTTAAGGATTACATTGTGTCCAGGTTTGGTGACGCGGCTGGAGAACATTGGGTCTTATATGTAAAAACTGACAGTAAAACAGTCTTCGTTGCCCATAGCAACCAGAGCGCAGCTTTCATTTTTCCCCAGACATATTAAAATGAAAGCTGAGCTCTGTTTGGGTTGCTAGGGGGCTCTGATTGGTTTGCAAATGGGCTCTAAAATTGGGTGCTAGGGGGCCGGGTTTGGGTTACTTTTGGGCTCTGTTTGGGTTCAATGGCCTGGGGGTGGCAAAATGGGCTCTGAATGGTTAGTAGGGGCCTAAATTGTTACAAATGGGCTCTTTTTGGGGTTCCCGCTAGGGGGCCCTGGTTGCAAATGGGTTTCGGGGTGCTAAGGGGCTCTGGTTGCTATGGGCTCGGGTTTGGGCTAGGGGCTCTAAAATTGGGTTGCGGGGGGCCCTTGATTGGTTCTATGAGCTCTAAAGGGTTTTCTATGGCCGTTTTGGTTTGCAAATGGGCTTTTTGATTGGTTGCTATGGGCTCTGTTTGGGTGGGCTAGGGGCTCTGATTGGCGCTATGAGCGCTGATTGGTCGCTAGGGGTTTTCAGATTGGTCGCTATGGGGCTCTGTTTGGGCGAAAGGGCTCGATTGGTCCGCAGGCTCTGTTTGGTCGCTAGGGGCTCTGTTTGGTCGCTATGGGCTCTGTTTGGGTTTTGCAAAGGGCCCTCGGTTGCTATGGGCCGGGTTGCTAGGGCCCCTGGTTGCTTTTGGGTTTCTGTTTGGGTTTTGCTGGGGGGCTCTGATTGGTTGCAATGGTTTCTGTTTGGGGTTGCTGGGGGCTCGTTTGGGTTGCTGGGGGCTCTGATTGGTGCTGTGAATCTAATGTTTGCTGGGGAATCTAAATTGGGCCCGCTGTAGTTTCTGATTGGTCGCTGTGAGCTCTGATTGGCCCGCTAGGGGCCCGTTTGGTCGCAATGAGCTCGTTTTGGGTCGCTTTGAGCTCTGTTTGGGTCGCTGGGGGGAGTCGATTGGCCCTGTGAGCTCGGGTTTGGCAAACGGATTTTTCCAAACAACTAAAAAATTCTCGGGGGCCCAAAGGGGAAAAATTTTTGCTAGAGCGCCCCAAAAAAATAAAAACAATCTAAGAGATAATATTTTTATTAAAAAATGTACATTAAGAATAATAGTTTTTATAAAATGTAACTTTTCCCGCGTTTCGCAAGTTAAACACTCGTTTCCCCTCAGATGTATCAACTGCTAAATTTTCAAACAATTTTTATATACATTCTCCATCTAAACACAAATTTAAAAACCCAAAATTTAGATAATTTTTTCCCAATTTTGCAGGGTTAAATTTTATAAACAACACTCAAAAATTAGTTACTACTCCTGGGCCCATTGTTAAGACCCCCATTCAAAAAAAAAGTCAAAATTTCCATTCAAAAAAATTTTCATTCATAAAACTTGTATCATAAAAACCTATATAAACTTTTTTAAAATACTATTTAAAAACATTACTTTTTAAAACGGGTAAATTTCACCAAGATAAAACTAAAAGGGTAAAAAAAATTTAAAAATATATTACAGTTTAAAATCAATAAATCCCCAGGCCCCCAAAAAAAAAAAACAAAAAAAAAAAACTTTTTTTTAAAACCAAACGGTTTTCAAAAATTTCGTTAAAATTTCCGGGGTGGTTTTTAAGTGAATTTAATTTATAAAACCCAATACTTTCTCACGGCTACTCAATTTTTTTAAATTCTTTTTGGGTTTACTTCCTCTGGATATTTTCCCAATGGGCTGTAAAACCCCAATTCAAAATTCATTGCTATTTTTGAAAAATCAAAGCATTGCCCTGGGAAAACTTGGACGAGTCTATTTATATTTAAACATTGTACGGTGTCCCTCAAAAACTTTCGGGAAAAAATTTTATTGGAATTTTTTTTCCCCCTAAAATACTGTTTTGGCCACATTTGGCATTTTAACAGGTAAATGACAAAAAACTAGAGCAGGAAAGGAGGGCCTTTAAATTTTAAATTCCTCCCTTTTTATGCGGGATTAAACCCTATCATTTTTCTTTGAGGGACTTCGCAACATTTACAAAAAAGGGGCCCCACATGCATAAACCCTGGTTTTCCCCAATCTGTATTTTTGGGCCCCTCTTTTTTGGGTCCCACCGCTTTTCATGATGTTGTTTTAATTTTCAGGGGGACCCCAAGAGGGTTTTTAATGTTTTGGGCTTCTTGTAAATAAAATTTTGGGAAAATGTTCAAAAGGGGGTTTTTTTTAAAACCCGGGGTCACTTTCGGGGGATATGCCAAAAGGTTTTTAATGATATTTTGAATTTTTTTAAATAACTCCCGAACTATGGGTTTGATATAAAACTCTTTTTAAAAAAAGGGGAACTCTTTTTTTTTTTATTTTTAATTTTTTTTTAAATTTTCCGTTTGATTCAAAAAAATTTTGGGCGCTTGTTTTTTAGACCCCGTTTTTTCCCGAGATCCCTGAAAATTTTTTCGGGAAAAACCCTTTTTGAATGAATTTTTTCATTTAAAAAATCAGCTTGCCTTTAAAATTTTTTTTCCTTTGGTAAAAATTTTTCTAATTGGGCAAAACTCCCAAAACGGAATATTATTAACCCCCTTTTTTTCTCTGGGGTTTGATCTATAAGCCAGGTATTATTTAAATCCGTGGTTTTTAAAATTTGTTTTTTCGTCCCAATTTCCCGGTTCTCTCATGGGGGGGGAGGTGCACGTCTAAAAAAACCCTTTTTTCCCATTTTTTTTAAAATGAAGCCGTAAATTTTTAAATACCCCAGTCGTTATCATTTAAAAAAACTCAAAAAAAATTTTCAAAGGGAATCGGGGGGGGCCCACCCAAACAAACAGAAAAATCGTCAAAAAACCCTTAAAATATTTGATATTTCCAACAAAGGGGGTTTTTTTCTCAGACTCAATATATAGTCTTTCAAAAAAACCCATAAACAGGTGGGCCAGCGATGGGCAACTCTCGCCCACCATCGCCCGACCCAAACCCTTTGGGGGGTAAGTAAAATTTTAAAAAAACAAAAAAAATTTTTTTTTTCAAAATTAGCTCTAAACCTTAAATAAAAAATTTTTAAAATTTTTTCAAAAAAAATTTGGTCTAAACCCCCAAAAGGTTTTTACTGCTCTAACCCCAGCCCATGCCCCGATATTCGAGTATAACCGTAACGTCCGGGGTTTAGAAAGGGAAGGTAGGAATCTTCCCATTTTTTTCTCCTATTTAGATCTTTTAAAAATCTTTATTTGAGCCCTTTATAGGGGCTCGGAAAATTTCTCTACTATGGGCCGGAATTGAAGATCTAAAAATTTGGGACAAAATTTTACAGAATGACCCTATACCCAGATGATGGACCCCGGGCGGGTTTCGGGGTGACCCTTTTTATGAAATTTTAGGCAAAATAAAAGAATAGCGGTATTGTGTTTTTTTTTTTTTTTAAAAAAAATTTTTTTCTTTTCCTAAAAGACTCCTTGTTTAAAAATTTACTTTTATAAATTCTTCATAGGAAATTTTTTTAAAATATCATAGACTTTCTAAACTTTTTTCCCCTTGTGTAAAAAATTCGTCATTTAAAAATACGAAAATCCCACCCCCATTATAATCCGCCATATTCTGCACAATGCCCCGCGCCACCTTTATGGGCCCCCCTTATAACAATTTTCCCCTTTTTTGGGAAAATTTTTCGGAGTCCCCCTCTCTTTTTTTTTGGGTTTTTGGGTTTGGACGGGGAAATTTTTTTTGAGACCTTTCTGAGATTTACTGGGCCCCAAAAACTTGGAACACAGGTATATAGTTTCCCCCGCCCCTGCTACGGGGGAGAATTTTTTATTTTTCCTCAACTTTTTTTCCCCAAAAGCCCCATATTGGGGTTTTTCCCGTTTTTTTTCATTCCATCCTTTTTCCCCCCCTTCTTCATAAAAAATATAGCTGTTTCCTAATTTTAAACCTTATTAAATTTTTTGTTTTAGTTTTTTTTTTTGTTTTAAAAAAAAAACGTTTTAAGGGTTTTTTTTTCTTTATAAAAATTTTTGAATGTCCCGGGAAAAACTCCAAAAATCATTTTAAACCCTTTTTGGTTTTGGGCTAAATCCCAGGCCTTTCTTCAGAATATCCCATTTCTAATTTCCCTTTTAAATTTTTCCCTAACTGGATAGAAAAGGGAAAAACTTTTAAAAACTTTCCCCTTTTTTTCTTTTTTAAATTTTCTCCAAAAGCTTTTTTTCTCAATTTTTTTTCATTTCATTTTTATCTATTTTTGTAACCTTGCCGGCTTTTTTTTACCCCTGTTCCCTCTCCCTTTTTTTTTTTTCGATCTAACAAAGGTTTTTGTTTTTTTGTGATTCTTTGTTAATTGGACTGTTAGGGGGCTCCCCCCACGTGTTTTAGAAGTTTAAATTTGGGGTTTAAGCCCAAAAAAAACTGGTGTTTCCCTAATTTTTGAGGGGGGATTTTTTTAAAAGGGGTTTTTATCACCAGCCCCCAGTGTATAATTTTCAGCCTGTCCAACCCGCCCCTTTACTTGAAATTTGTGGGGGTATTTGACAAAGGTAATTTCTAGTTTAAGGTATAAAATGTACTTGTGGAACTGTAATACAATCCCCCCTTTGGGGGTAAAATTGTTTTAAATGATATTCCAATTTAAAAAAAATGGGGGTATTTGGGATTTAGTGAAAAATGGCAATGAGTAAAAAGAATTTATTTAATAGTTTTTGTGTTGGGAAAATTTACCCATAAATTTTTTGTGTCTTCCTTGGGCATCTCACCCCCTTTTTCATACCAAAGGTTTCTTTTAATTTTTTTACTAAAATAGAGGGAATTGGTTTTTTTGATTTTACTCACAATTTGAGTTCTGTTATTATCTATATTTCTCTCTCTTTTTTTTAACCTCTTTTATTTTCCTCCTCTCCAATTGGGGGATGAAAATTTAAAGGGGGCTTGGGTTTTTATCAAAAGATTTTTTTTTTTTTCCTTTCCCAAACGAATTTTAAACTGGGTCTGTATTTTTTTAGAAGTAGGTCTAGGGGGGAAAGGAAAAATTTTTTTCCCTCACCCACTTTTACTGAATTGTTTTGGGCTAACAACCAAAAGGGGAGCTGTTGGGAAAAATCAGAGATAAATTTTTTCCTCTGATTCCTTTCTATTTGGGATCCCTACTCACAACCTGTTGTGGACCTGGATTTTCTTTATTGAATTGGTCCCTGGTCCATTTGTGTAGTTTTTTATTTATAATATCTAATTCAGTTTTCTTAAGATTACTCACTAGTTTTTGTTCCAGATTAATATATTCCGGATGTGTGTTAAATATGGAAAATTTTTTCATTAAACTTTCAATATCAGAGGATATATTCATACAGTTCTCCTTACGTTTAGTAACCAATAGTCGCATAAGTTTTAGAGAACATTCATCCAGACACTCATCCCACAATTTATCAAAATTAGTATCCTTCTGAAAAAAAGGGTTAGGTTTGAACATTTTAAGACCTTTAGGGATAATATGACCTGAAATGTACATCTCCAGAAAGTTGGCATCAATTTGTTGGAAACACTCAGCTGTTAATAGTTTCTCCAGGGTTCTTGAAATCCCATAAAATTCTCTTGTTTCTTCCTCGTTATATTCTCTCTGTTCCAAGGTGTTTGTCCTTTCACTAGTGGGTGCTTCAATCCCCATTACTAGCTTATCCAACAATTGGTTACGAGTATCATGTCTCTGTTGTAGGTACTCCATGTTTCGGGGAGTGTGATATGAAACAAACAAGATAGACAATATATAGTGCAATATTGTTTTAAAAGGAATATATGTAATTCAAATAGATACAATATATGCTCAGATCTTGCTCACCTATTACAGCTGTACAAAAATTCCGTACAGCTGGAGGTAACGGTTTTTAAGCAATTGATGACAAAGAGAAAATATTTTTCAAGAAGCTTATGTATATAAGAAAAGGCTTGCTCACCTTCTACAGCTGTACCCAATCACCGTACAGCTGGATCTAAAACGTCCCCTTACAGGGTATATCCAGTTCTCAAACAGCTTCGCCAATCCAGTATTTTCAGGTCCGTGCTAACGAATCCAGAATCATATGCATAAGAAATATGTGCACTGTAGAGAAATTCTCTCCCCGAGGTACTCAGGAAAGAAAAAGATCCCCACGTGCACAATAAACTGTAAAAAGAAAAAAAAAAAAAAAAAGCGCAGCTGAGATCTTAACAGTAACGTACCACTCTAAAATAAACAGTGGAGGTCAAGTGCTCACCTATTGCGGCTGTACAAATTACGGTACAGCACGCTTGGTCGCTTGTGTCACCTACACTGCGGGGGTTTTTGGGGTTTAAGAGACTGCTCCAAAATTCCCCGCCTTCGATGTCCCCCACGGACTCCAAGGAAACACACGGCAAACGGATATCCAAACAACTCGAAAGTTCTCTGGGACAAAGGGAAATGTGCTAGAGCGCTCAAGGGAGAGAATTTCTCTACAGTGCACATAGTTCTTATGCATGTGAGCTCTGATTGGTCGCTATGGGCTCTGATTGGTTACTATGAGCTCTGATTGGTTGCTATGGGCTCTGATTGGTTGCTATGGGCTCTGATTGGTTGCTATGGGCTCTGAGTGGTTGCTATGGGCTCTGATTGGTCGCTATGGGCTCTGGTTGCTATGGGCTCTGGTTGCTATGGGCTCTGGTTGCTATGGGCTCTGATTGGTCGCTATGAGCTCTGATTGGTTACTATGAACTCTGATTGGTTGCTATGGGCTCTGATTGGTTGCTATGGGCTCTGATTGGTGGCTATGAGCTCTGATTGGTCGCTATGGGCTCTGATTGGTTGCTATGGGCTCTGATTGGTTGCTATGGGCTCTGATTGGTTGCTATGAGCTCTGATTGGTTGCTATGAGCTCTGATTGGTGGCTATGGGCTCTGATTGGTTGCTATGAGCTCTGATTGCTATGGGCTCTGATTGCTGTGGGCTCTGATTGCTATAGGCTCTGATTGCTATGGGCTCTGATTGGTTGCTATGGGCTCTGGTTGCTATGGGCTCTGATTGGTTGCTATGGGCTCTGATTGGTTGCTATGGGCTCTGATTGGTTGCTATGAGCTCTGATTGGTCGCTATGGGCTCTGATTGGTCGCTATGAGCTCTGATTGGTCGCTATGGGCTCTGATTGGTTGCTATGGGCTCTGATTGGTGGCTATGGGCTCTGATTGGTGGCTATGGGCTCTGATTGGTGGCTATGGGCTCTGATTGGTCGCTATGGGCTCTGATTGGTCGCTATGGGCTCTGATTGGTCGCTATGGGCTCTGATTGGTTGCTATGAGCTCTGATTGGTTGCTATGAGCTCTGATTGGTTGCTATGAGCTCTGATTGGTTGCTATGAGCGCTGATTGGTGGCTATGGGCTCTGATTGGTGGCTGTGGGCTCTGATTGGTGGCTATGGGCTGATTGGTTGCTATGGGCTCTGGTTGCTGTGAGATCTGATTGGTTGCTATGGGCTCTGATTGGTTGCTGTGAGCTCTGATTGGTTGCTGTGGGCTCTGATTGGTTGCTGTGGGCTCTGATTGGTTGCTGTGAGATCTGATTGGTGGCTATGGGCTCTGATTGGTTGCTATGGGCTCTGATTGGTTGCTATGGGCTCTGATTGGTCGCTATGGGCTCTGAAAAATGTCCACCGTCTCTCCAGATATCAGAGGCCGATGGATTTGATGCTGCTATATAAATTGCTTTATTTTTCATTAGTATTTTCAGGACCTCTGCTGCCTGTCAGTGGATGTGACCTAATACTTTTCACAGCGGAAGGTTTGTTACAATTGTGTCTAGATGATATTTTGTACCTGCAGTGATACCTTGGCCTCCTGATCAGCACATATCCCCAGTAAATTATTATCTATTAGTAATATATTATAGTATCAGTGTTATCCGCTGCGCATGCGCACGAGTCAGGAGGTCCATCCGTGCCGCCGCCGCCGCCCACCCACTGTAGTGTTAAGGGATGGGAAAAAGTAATAAAAATAAGGTGAAAACACAATGTGGGAAAACAACATAAACATTCAATAAAGTATCTGCCGCCGACCATAGTGACCCGGACAACTGCTTTCCACACACACAGGACGCTCTGCACTGATACATTGTAACAAACCTTCACCTGTGAGAAATATTAGGTCTGTGCAGTCCTTCAGCCTCTGGATATAGACATGAATGTTCTAATTAGCTGGAAGCAATCAAATTATGATTCAAACATAACGACTATTAGTGTTTTGGTGCCACTTTTATGCTGCTGACACATTTTACCTCTCAAGCCAGAGGAAGTCTCTTAGCGATGTAGCTGCGCATGCAAAGGGGTTTGAGCTGCTTTATGTACCAGCGGAGGCTCGGGCTGCTTCATGCGGAGGCTCGGGCTGCTTCATGCGGAGGCTCGGGCTGCTTCATGCGGAGGCTCGGGCTGCTTCATGCGGAGGCTCGGGCTGCTTCATGCGGAGGCTCGGGCTGCTTCATGCGGAGGCTCGGGCTGCTTCATGCGGAGGCTCGGGCTGCTTCATGCGGAGGCTCGGGCTGCTTCATGCGGAGGCGCGGGCTGCTTTATGTGCCAGCGGAGGCTCGGGGTGCTTCATGCGGAGGCTCGGGCTGCTTCATGCACCGGCGGAGGCTCGGGTTGCTTTAGGCGATAGCGGAGGCTCGGGCTGCTTCATGCGGAGGCTCGGGCTGCTTCATGCGGAGGCTCGGGCTGCTTTAGGCGATAGCGGAGGCTCGGGCTGCTTTATGCTATCGCGGAGGCTCCGGCTGCTTTATGCTCTGGAGGAGGCTCGGGCTGCTGTATGCTCTGGCGGAGGCTCGGGCTGTTTCATGCTCTGTCGGAGGCTCGGGCTGCCTTTTGCTCTTGCGGTGTCTCGTGCTGTTTCTTGCTCTGGCGGTGGCTCGGGCTGCTTTATGCTCTGGCGGAGGCTCGGGCTGCTTTATGCTCTGGCGGAGTCTCGTGCTGATTTATGCTCTGGCGGAGGCTCGGGCTGCTTCATGCTCTGGCGGAGGCTCGGGCTGCTTTATGCTCTGGCGGAGGCTCGGGCTGCTTCATGCACCGGCGGAGGCTCGGGCTGCTTTATGCTCTAGCGGAGGCTCGGGCTGTTTCATCCGCCAGCGGAGGCTCGGGCTGCTTTATGCACCGGCGGAGGCTCGGGCTGCCGTATGTTTTAGGCTGATTTCTGTTTGGCTTATTTTATAGTCAGTCACCACAGCACTTAGGTGATTGACAGAGGGACCGGGCTCCCCTCAGCACCCCGGCACTGCAGTTGTGCGGTGCCGATGGTTACCATAGCAGCTGAAAGCAAAATAATGGCGTCCGTGTCTGCCATGTACAGAAGCTGTACAGCAATGCAGTAAAGTATCACTATATGTTACAGACGAGATCAAGAGATTTTATAGTTTAGGAGACTCAAAAACACAGAAAAAAGTTTAAAAAAAAAAAAAGTAGAGAGTAACCGACTGCAGGCTCAGACTACAGAGGATGGGCGCGGGGTCTGTTGCCATGGAGACACATTGGTCCGCAGAGGAGCTGTAAACAGGACAGGAACCCTTGAATCGAGACTGAAGCTTAATTTAAAAGTTTTTGATGCAGACCAGCAAAAAAAAAAAGAGGTTGCAGAAGTCTTCACACCCTCACAGGGATCAGCTTTGTTCACTGATAATAAATCAGAACCGCTTCATTGTGTGAAGTTTGTGTCGTTCGTGGTCGGTCTTACTCCAGTAGCTCTCACTTCGGTTCCAGAACAATTTGGGCAAGTTTCTGAAAAAATTGAGGATCTGGACCCCACATCCCATCCTCTTCATTGCTCTGCTCTGGCCTTTGGAAGGGAGCGCTGGTTCTTGTAGTCGCCTCCTCTTCCCTCCAGAGCAGCGCTCTCTCCCTTCACTCCCTTGGAGATCTCCAGGTCCATCTGGTTGGTCATCTCCTTGTGACCCTGGATCCGCACCTGCTCCAGGTCCAGGC
Organism: Phyllomedusa bahiana; assembly: GCA_025379985.1. Taxonomy (NCBI): domain Eukaryota; kingdom Metazoa; phylum Chordata; class Amphibia; order Anura; family Hylidae; genus Phyllomedusa; species Phyllomedusa bahiana. The sequence goes on from JAODAL010032882.1 coordinate 39,954, forward strand.
ATCTCGAAATTGCCCAAAACTCCTCCCCGCCCTTCGCCCTCCAGGGATCTGATAGGGACGGGCGCCCTGTTCCCATCTCCATTCATGTCACCTTGACCTCGCGTCTGGGCGACCACCTCTCCAGTTTAGTGTCTTGGCCCCAATGTACAGATACATCCAGCTATCTAATGTGATATATGTAACACTTGAGCATCTGATGAAGCGCTGGAGAGCACGAAACGCGTTATGCCAGTTACTATAAGGGCTCGTTCACACAGCGTTTTTGATCCTTTTTACGGATCCGTTTTTGAGAGAGCGCAGCCGGAAAGCGGATCTGAAAAACGCAAGACTTGATACTTTATTTGGATCCGTATCCGGATACATTATTTTTTTTTTTTCTCTTGCTCTCTCGTCCTCTCTCTCTCTTGCGCTCTCTCTCTCTCTTTTCGCCTCTCTCTCTCTTTCGCTCTCTCTCTTTCGCTCTCTTTCGCTCTCTCTCTTTCGCTCTCTCTCTTTCGCTCTCTTTCTCGCTCTTTCTTTCGCTCTCTCTCTTTCGCTCTCTCTCTTTCGCTCTCTCTTTCGCTCTCTCTCCTTCGCTCTCGCTCTCTCTCCTTCGCTCTCGCTCTCTCTCCTTCGCTCTCGCTCTCTCTCCTTCGCTCTCTCTCTCTTTCCCCCTCTCTCTCTCTCTTTCCCTCTCTCTCTTTCCCTCTCTCTCTCTTTCCCTCTCTCTCTCTTTCCCTCTCTCTCTCTCTTTCCCTCTCTCTCTCTCTTTCCCTCTCTCTCTCTCTTTCCCTCTCTCTCTCTCTTTCCCTCTCTCTCTCTTTCCCTCTCTCTCTCTCTTTCCCTCTCTCTCCTTTTTCCTTCCTCTTCTTTCGCTCTCCCTCCTCTCTCTCTCGCGCTCATCTCTTTCGCTCTCCCGCTCTCTCCTTTCGCTTCCCCCTTTCCTTTCCTTCGCTCTCTCTCTTTCGCTCTTCTCTTTTCGCCCCCCCCCCGCTCTCTCTCTCTCGCTCCCTCTTTCGCTCTCCCTCTTTCGCTCTCCCTCTTTCGCTCTCCCTCTCCTCTCTCTTCCTCTCCGTCTCTCTCTTTCGCTCCTCTCTTTCCCCCTCGCTCCTCTCTTTTCCCCCCCCTCGCTCTCTCTCTTTTGCTCCTCTTTTCCCCCTTCCTCTTTCGCTCTCCTTTTTTTTTCTTTCGCTCTCCTCTTTTGCTCTCTCTCTTTCGCTCTCTCTCTTTCGCTTCTCTTTCCCTCGCTCTCTTTTTCCCTCGCTCTCTTTTTCCCTCGCTCTCCTCTTTCGCTCCTCCTCTCTTTTCGCTCCCCTTTTCGTCCTCGCTCTCATTGCTCTCTCTTTTTCGCCCTCTCTCTTTCCTCCTTCCTCTTTTCCCCTCCCTCTCTTTCGCTCTCTCTCTCTTTCGCTCTCCCCTTTTCCCTCTTTCCCCCCTCGCTCTCTTTTCGCTTCCCCCCCTTTTTGCTCCCCCTTTCGCCTCTCTTCTTTCCTCTCCCCTTTCCCGCTCTCCGCCTCTCTTTCGCTCTCTCCCTTTCCCCCCCTCTCCCCTTTCGGCTCTCTCCACCCCCCTCTTTTCGCTCCTCTCTTTCCTCCCCCTTTTTTTCGCTCTCCCTCTTTTTCCCCCTCTCCTCGCTCTCCTCTCTTTTTCGCTCCTCTCTTTTGCCCCTCCCCCTCTTTCGCTCCTCTCCCCTTTCGCCCCCTCTCCTCTTTCCTTCCACTCTTCCTTTTCCCCACTCTTCTCCTTTTGCTCTCTCTCCTTTTTCGCTCTCTCTCCTTTCGCTCCCCTCCCTTTTTTTCCTCCTCTCTTTTGTTTCCCTCCTTTCCCTCGCTCCCTTTTTTCCCTCGCTCCCTCTCTTTCCCCCCGCTCTCCTCTCTTTCGCTCGCTTCCCCTTTTCTTCGCCTCTTTCCCTTTTCTTTCGCCTCCTCTCTTTCCCCTCCCCCCTTTTCCTCGCCCTCTTTTCGCTCCCCCCCCTCTCTTTCGCTCCTCTTCTTCTTTTCCCCGCTCTCCTCCCTCTTTTGCTCCTCTCTCCCCCCTCTCCTCCTTTTCCCGCTCTCTCTCCCTCCCTCTCGCCCTCTTTCCCCGTTTCCCCCCCTCCCTTCCCACCCTTTCCTCGCTCCCCCCGCTCTTTTCCCCCTCTTTTCTTCCTCTCCTTTTCGGGGTCTTTTTTCCCCTCTCCCCTCCCTTTCCTCCCTTTCCTCGCTTTTCCCCCGCTCTTTTTGTCTCCTTTCGCCCCCCTTTCCCCCTCTCTTTCGCCTCTTTTGTCTCTTTTTCCTTCCCCCCCCGCTCCTCCCTCCTCCCTTTTTTCTCTCCTTTTCCCCTCTTTTTTCGCTCTCCTCTCTTTCTTTTTCTCTTCTTTTCCTCTCCCGCTCTCTCTCTTTCGCTCTCTCCTTTCGCCCCTCTCTCCTCCCCCAAGAGCCCTCAAAAGGCGCATCGGCGATCTCCCTGGAAAAAAAGCGATGCCTTTTGCCCTTTAACCCCATTTAACACACTGACAAGTTTTGATCTGTTTTTCGGACCGTAAAAGGGGTCACAAAGCGTCGTGTGAACAAGCCCTAAGTTTAAAAGGGCGCCTTCTTAATACTTTTTAGGGGGTAAAATCAACGTTTTTAATCCCACCGATCCTGCACGAGAAATTTATTCCCCGGGCAGCCCCGCCCATTTTTTTTCCCTGCTTTTTTCCCGCTTTTACCCGATCCCTCCGGCATTAGAGGAACGGACCACGCGGCTGCTGTCCCCGGGGTTTAGACTAAGTCAACCAAGTTCTTATGAGTGTTGTGCCTCTAAAATAGTCGCACAACACCATCAGGTGAGCACCTTACCATTGCTTTAATTAATTTTAAGCATTCAGATGTACTTTCATAGAAGAGCGCCATCTCCTCTTTTTTCTGTTTCATATACAGGATAGGATTAGATACACAGCTCAGCAGACGGTATCACACAGGATAGGATTAGATACACGGCTCAGCAGATGGTTATCACGCAGGGTTAGGAAATTTAGATACACACTCAACAGACGGAAATCACCAGGATAGGATTAGATACACGGCTCAGCAGACGGTATCAAACAGGATAGGATAGATACACAGCTCAGAGACGGTATCCACACAGGATAGGATTAGATACACAGCTCAGCAGACGGTATCCACACAGGATAGGAATAGATACACGGCTCAGCAAACGGTATCACACAGGATAGGATTAGATACACAGCTCAGCAGATGGAAAATCACACAGGATAGGATTAGATACACAGCTCAGCAGACGGTATAAACCACAGGATAGGATTAGATACACAGCTCAGCAGACTGTACACACAGGATAGGATTAGATACACAGCTCAGCAGACCGGTATCACACAGGATAGGGATTAGATACACAGCTCAGCAGACGGTATCACACAGGATAAGATTAGATACACAGCTCAGCAGACGGTATCACACAAGATAGCATTAGATACAAAGCTTTAGCTACCCTTTGGGGTTTCCCAGGGGCAATAACACCGCTCCCTGAAGGTCCCTCCGCCCGGCCTTCTTGTACGTTGTCCTCCTCTTCCTCATCACCGATAAGCTGGGTGGCTATCGAGGACTCCGTACCTATTGGCGACCCCCAATCAAGGGGGTTACCGTGCCTTCCTTGGCCTGGTATCTGGCTTAGGGTTAGGGGAGTAGAGTGGTCCCACTCTAGCGAGAGAGAGTCGCCCACTTTCTCCCTCCCTCTCCCCTTTCTTGCACTCCGCTTTGTAAGCCTCTCTCCCTTTTTGCCCCCATCACTCCCTTCTTCGCTCCCTGAGTGATAGGAGGATTCAGGGAGGGTGGCTTCCTCCTCCCCCTCCATCCTCCTGGTCTCTTCCTCTATGTCACTTTCCCTCAGGGTCTCAACTGCATTGGAGGTCTTTTCCGGGTTCAAGGTCAGAGACCCCCTGGCATGGGTCCGGGAAGCCCCCTCCCTCTCCTTTTGACACACCTCCATGCGCCTTATTTGTGCTGCCGTTTTCTTTAATTTCATCATCGACCCCTCAGCTCCCTCGCCATTGTTGTTCCCTTCATCCGTGTCCCCTCCCACTCCCCCCAGTGGCCCTTTGCTCTCACCCATTCTGCCGAGAGGAACGCGGGGTTTGTTGGCGAAAAAACGAGGGCAGCGGCTAAAGGGGTGACCCAAGTTACCAAAACCAGGTGACAGCGAACCCTGCCACGGGATGTGCTAGATGGCCTACTTCCCCCACAATCTACACACCTGTGCCCTACACTGGGCACTAAAATGTGTGGGGTCCGCCACACCCTGTGACAGAGCTTCGGCTGCCCCTGGAAAAGACCAGGATTCTGCCCTCTGCCGAGGAAGGTGGAGGACGGAATGTGAGTGACGGTATTACCTGCATACCTAAGCTTGACCATAAAGGTCCAGGCCCCAGACCAGATACCGTGCTCATCCTTGTTCTTGCCCGGGAACTGGACCACCTCTCTGTACCTACTTAGCCAGGTCATGATGTCTACATAAGAAAGTGATTCGTTATGTGTTAGAACGGTCACTCTCTTAATGTTGTTTTGGCGGGATAACGCTTGGGCGACGAAACCCCGCCACTCGGGCTATGACTGCTTGAGCTCATAACGGGACCAAAAAAGTTCCAGTCCCTCTGCCCGCATGAAGCTCACGTCATATATAGGGGACCCAGTCGGATGTATCAGGGCAAAGATGTCTGATACCCTGAAAATTTCCCTCCCAAACAGGAGCTCCCCCACCTTAAATCTATCGGGGCTTGCGTCTTTGCCTAAACCCACTGAGACGGACGACATTCCCTGGATGCCCCTGCCCGGTTGAAAGGGGGTTGCCTGGCACTTTCTCCTCCTGTCCTTTGCTCTCGGAAGGCAGAGAGCCCATGCCTCCCTACCCTCTAGGGTGATTGATTGGTCGCCTCTCTTGAGGGCCTCCAGGAAGCGGTGCTGGTCCTCCTCGCTCCCGGCAACTGGTGGTGGTCTGGAAGACCTGCACCCCTCGGCTGCCACATTTGCATAGCTGCGTACCCACCCCCCCCCCCCCCCCGCTACTGCGGATGGGGGGTCCGCTGCGGCTGGAGGGGCCGGTGGGCCAGTACCCTCCCCATCCCTTCTTGGGCTGGCTCCTACATTCACCACTTCATTCATTATTTTATCTGTCCCAGTAATCACTTTCACTCCCCCCTTCTCTCCACCATTCTTACCCTCATTCATTCCTCCCACTGCCCTTTCAATCATTCCTGTATTTTTCCCGATACCTTTGCTGACATTTACACCAACACTTTTGATGGGAATTTTACCACCCACACTTCCACCCACCTTCTCCCCCACACTTTGACCGGTACTTACACCATCACCTATACTCTGTTTTTTCCTTTCCCCACTTTTAAATTCACACCTTTCTCTGGACCAGCTCTAACTATTTGCTTTCCCTCACATTCCATCTCAGGGGAAGGCTCCAGGCTATCGGGGTTAGGGGCATTAATGGGGCTGCTACAGCGAGACCCCCAGCTGACACCTCCTGCTATCTCCTGCTCCGGTACTTCCTGCACTCTGCTGGTTTTCCCTGTGAAGGGGGTAAAAACCATTCTGGACATCTCCCCGCCAACCCTCTTTTTCTTCCCCCCTCCGTCAGAAAGGTCGTCACCTAGGGCGAAGCCCTGAAGGCTGACGGGGGACTCCAACTTCGCTATCTACTCTAGGAGCATTCCCCCTGGGTTTCCCTCGGCCTCGCTCATTTCTCCCAGAGAAAGAGCCTCTTGCTGTGGGGGGATCCCGCTGGCTCTCTGCCTGGGATGGCCTGTGAGGGAATAAACCGGAGGAAACCCCGAGGCCTTCTATATTTTCCCTCCTCCTGGGCCTCCATCTTCTCGTCCTCCTCTCCTCAGAATTCCTCCTGTTTTCTTCCCCTGTTTCATTCTCTCAAAAATCTATCCTCATTGGATAGCTTCTCCTTAAACATTCCACTGTTGTTGTAAATCAGGGTTTTCTTTAGCTTTAGCTCTCACCCTGTCCCTTATCTTCCTCAGCTCTTTGGCCCGGGTCTTTTTCTCTTTTTAGTTGGTACACTTTTCATTTGAAACTTTAATCAACTATTTTGCCTGGAAAAAGTCACAATCCTCGCTATTACATTGCTGGTAATTCTCTAAGAAAAAAGGCGATCCTGGCTCCTGTGGCTTGGGGGAGTCCTTTTCTTCCAAAACCCCCCATTTGACACCAGGTCACCTACTCCCCTCCACCCCGGGGACCGCAGGATTTACCGCTCGACTTTGCTTCCCTGGGACCCCCAACTTTTTAAATATTCGTTGGGCCCACTCACGGGGGCCGGGCCCCGGCGGTTCCCCTCCTGTTTGGGGTTTTTTGCGCTCCGCTCCGGCGATGCA
>JAODAL010032883.1:0-46306 GCA_025379985.1 Phyllomedusa bahiana
GAAAGTTTTCCAGAACTAAGATCCCACAATGCTCATGCTGAAAGGGCATTGCCCCGAACTCACCTTTTTGTGGCTTTTTCAAAACTGGCAAGGAGGGGTCAGAGCTTTTTCATTTCCCCCCCCCCCCCCACTCTCGGGGGCTCAAACCTCGAGGTCCGTACCGCTTTTGTCCCATGTGCACATTCGTACTGCTTAGGGTTTTGCGCGCTGCCAAAATCGCGGGTGCATGTGGAGGGTGGAATCCAGCGTGTTCCCACGTAAAACATGAGACGGTTTTGACGGGGAGGCCGAGCTGACGCTGCAAGCGCCAGGGGGGACGAAGCAGGTGCGAACGGCGGAAGGCGAACAAAAACTTCGACCTTCCTAGAGCACCCAACCCGGGTACTCTTTAGAAATTTGGGACGACAAGGTTCATGCATGTGCCAGGCAAGGGATTGCTCCCCTACCGATTTAACGGCCCAGATTTGCCCGTTTCGACCCCCCTTCCCTGGAAAAGGGTTTTTTGGCCCCCACAGGGCTGGGTCTCGTTGCGGAGAGCCGTCCACAGCTCCTGACCTGTTGTGGACGGTCTCCAAGAAATTTTAAATTTCAAACGGCCTGGTTTCTTAGGCACTGATGCCACCAAAGGACCTTGGGGGAAAGCCCCCTGCACCATCCCTGCGTTTTGAAGAGGGGCCCGACCTGTCCCCCCCCCAAGACACCCACCAAACTCACCCAGTGAGCTGTCACAGAGATATAGCGGCCGGGGGGCCGTGTTACTGTCCATTGTCTTTGGTCAATGGATTTTTTCCGGACAGATGCAACAACGCGTTAAAATTTTTTAGATGCCCACGTGTCGGCAAGGGGCAGGGAGGGTTTTTTCTGGCAAAAAAATCCCGCTCACATCGGGTATTGGGGCGGGCAAGGGGCCCAAGCCGGGCGGAACCCTCTGTGTCCTCGGCGGAAAGGCAAACTTTCCAAGGCCAAAAGCCTGGCAATGCCGACATTCAGGTTTTGGGGCTTTGGGATGTTTGGGTTAAAGTGTTTCTTCGCTCCCCAAACCCGGGAAAAAAAGGCGGTGTAGACTGCCGCTGTAGGGCATGCAGGTCATCAAACGGGCGGAAGGAGAAGGGGTGGGAGGGGTCTCTGGTGGTGCTGGGGGTACTCGGGCACGGTGGGGGCTGAAGCGGAGGCTGATCCCTGATCATGACTCTGAGAGACATGGGCACTGAGGAAAGCTTTGGTTTGGTGGAGGAGGAGGAGAGACAGGGGTGTGACTTTTGGTTTGGGGACCCGGGGGTCGGTCTGGGCCTTTTTGGCCAAAATGTTGCCTCCATTTTAAAACCCTCATTCGTGCATGTGACTAGAATGTTTGGTGGGGGTTATCCACCTAAGGTTCTTGCCTCTATTATGCGTTTAGGGATAGGCGGCATATGACACGCTAGGGGAATCAGAGGCTTGGTAAAGAAAGGGCCCAGGTTGAGAGGTTCCGGGCCTTTTTGACGGCGATAAGCGAGGGGCGGGGGTTTTCTCTGCCCGTGTCTGGGGGAATCATACGCGGACTTCTGCGACCGCCCTCTCCCCTTTTTTTAGGCGGAACCCAACGACACTACCCCATCCCTTCCTCCTTCCAGTATGAAGCGTCGCAAAACAAAATTCTGTGAAAAAGCCAGTTGGATCCGCATGTCGTCATCATCATCTCAACAAGCTGACTTTGTCGTCCCACATTCTGCATCCAGGAGCGGGGCTAAAGCAAAGGGGGCTGCAAGGCGTTGCCGACCGCCCGGGGTTGTTGCCGATGACCCGGGTTTCCCTTTTCCTCCTCGATGGCATAGTAAGGGGGGTCAGAGCAGAGAAAATCCCTCTTTGGCCCCTTGTCTTTTAAAAAATGCCCCTTTGACCCCCCCGCATTTTTTCATCAAAGAGGTTTTAGAAATGGATTACCAAGTGTGGGTACATGAGTTACATTTGGGCTGCTTCAGTTGGCGAGCGGGTGATGCTGATACGACATTTTGTGGCCGTGACTGGAAAACAGGAGAAAAGGCTGGATGCGGGTTGCTTTAACCATAAAGGAAGATTCACGTGTTCATTACTAAATTTCACAGGGCCCTGACCAGCGTGACGGGGCCTGAGTTCCGCAACTGAAATCCCCGGCATCGTGTTGTCGCCAGCAGGGAAAGGAGCCCCCTTCTCTCGTACCTCCCCCTCCTTTTCCCCCCCCCCTTTGCTCGTTTTTCCACCTGAATTTTGCTCCATGTTAGAAATAAAAAAAATTTGAAAGGGTTGGAAGATTTTTTAAAGTCTTTATTAAAAGACGCAAATCAAGCTTTTCCCAAAACCCTCAAATCAAAAAAAATTGCGGTTTCAATATAATGAAAAGTAATTAAATCAAAAGCTGGCCTGCCCCCCAAAAGTAAAAAAAACCGTATCTGAAATGTATTCGGATAATACAAGGGATTTTTGGCACCTATCAATTCACCGTGGGTATAAAAATTTCTGTATTCAAATTTTAAGTGCAAACTCCTCAATGAACAAAGCTGTAGTGCCCAAAGTCAAAAAAAGTTTGTTTTGTATTCGTATAATACAAAATATTTTTGGGACCTTTCAATTCACCGTGTGACTTAAAAAAATTTCTGGATTCAAATTTAAGTGCAAGGTGGATATATCAACAAAGGTGGAAAGGGGGAATATTGAAAATGAAAACCCTTCTGAAATGTAACTGATAATAAAAGTGGAGTTTTGCACCTAACAAAGAGACCCGCAGTTTACTAGAAAAGATGGTATCCATAAGTTCAGGGTGCCCAATCCCGGGGAAAAATTTCAAAAAAAACTGTTATAATAAAGCATTCGTGCAATGTCTACACTAAGTCTTTGGGGAATTTATCCAGTATTCTTTTTAAAAGCTTGTCTATTTGTATAATCAAGATATTTTTGGCCCTTTTAAATTTACCTGTGGTGACTATAAAATTTTTTGGATTCAAATTTTTGTGCAAAGGGGGGATAATCAAAAAAGTGAATGGGCAAAATTAAAATGAAACCATTTTGAAATGTATATGATAATAAAAGTGGATTTTGCACCTAACAAAGAACCTGCAGTTACTAGAAAAAATTGTATCCTATAAGTTCGGGTGCCCAATATCCAGGAAATATTTCAATAGAAAATGTTAAAAAAAAAAAGCTATTGCAGGCAACTACACTAAGTCTTGGTGAAACTTTATCCAGTATTTTTATAGAGCTTTTTCTTGTTGCCCCGGGGGGCCCCCCCTCCCCTCCCCCCCGTGACTTTACAGCGGTAATGCCCTTTAAAATTCTCACCTAATACATAAAAACTTTCCCAAATTTTTCTAACTAAATTGTAAGGATCACAGCAAAGAGAGGGTTTCTCTGTGAAAAATAAAATAAAATTTTTGGGAGCTGTTTGGGGGCACAAAACAGAGGCCGTCCTTTTGCTTAGACCCAGAGACACTGAGGTGAAAAAGGAAACCTGTTCTATTAAAACGAGGTCATTGATTTTTCAGCCCAAACACAACCATACACACCCATCTGACGTTGCACACACATCTCACCCGCTCATTCTGTAAGCTGTTTTTTGGGCCCCAAAATTACAGGAAGCGCCGAAAATGGCGCGAACTTAATAGTGATGCCAATTTTAACCTAAATTATCGCATGATCTAAAAAATCCGATCACCATAAAAACTGTGCCGATTTCAACTTTGTCGATAATAATCGCTCAACACTAATAATGATTGCTAAAACAGTTGAGAACAGGATTTATGCTGTACTGGTTTCATTAATTTATATTATATAATTTAAAATTAATTTTAGCTTATATTAATTTTAAATACATTTTATAGGAGGTAATTCTATATTTTTGGGATAATATATAATGTTATGTTCATTTTGTATTATGTAATTTATTATTAAATATATGTAATTTAATTTTATACATTTTGATAATTTTCACATATTACTTTTTACTTCATACATGTCTGCCATAGTTGTTTTTGGTGCAGAAAAAAAAAAATCTATGAGATTTATGGGGAGAAAGCCACAAACTGCCTGAAAAAGAATTAAACCTACACTATGCTTGTTTAAAAGAAACAAAACAAACAACTTAAAAAAAAAAAACAAAGTTACAACTGACCTCAAGTGGAAAACAACACTGAAAAAAAGAACAGCAATATATGTAGTGTGCTTTCTATTTGCCTATTCACTTTCATCTAACTTGTGGCTGCTGCAGTTTTTGCAAAAAGACCTATACGGTTTTCCTACATGAGGTCCATAGTGTTCTGAACCTGATTAACTACTATATTTAAATTTCTGTGTTGTGGACAATTACAAATTGTGACGGCTGGGTAGTGGATCCGCCGGACCACCGCAAGCGATGGTAGCTAAGCCACGCCAGGGAACGGAATCTAAGTAGCCCCCGGATTTCACCAGAGCCCGCCGCAAACGGGATGGCCCTTGCTGCGGCGTGAGGCTACCAGGTCGTCCCCCTGACGTGACTTGCTTGCGGTGGGCGGCCGAGGTGCAGCGAGGTAACAGAAGCGTGGGTCTGGGAATCGTAGTCGTGGGCAGGCAGAAGGTCAGGGCAGGCAGGAATGGTTCGTGGTCGTGGACAGGCAGGAAGGTCAGGGCAGGCGGGCAGAGGTTCGGAGCCCGGGAAAACTTAGCAAGAGGTCGGGGTACACGGTAGGGCGAGAACCATTTAGGGAATGCTTTAGCTAAGGCACGAGGCAACATAGTTTCAGCAGGGAAGTGAATAAGTGGGTGCAAAATTATATAGGACAGCGCCCGGCAATTACCCAATAACCCGGGCACTGTCCCTTTAAAATGACGTAAAACGCGCGCACGCGCTAGGGGGCGGCGCCCACGCGCATTCCGGCCAGCAGGGGACGAGGACCGGACGGGAGCGAGGCCAGGTGAGTGGATGGGACGGGTGGCGCCACGAGCGACAGTGCGGACCGCCGCGGGGAACGCGAGTGCGACCGCGGTCCGAACCACGGACCGCGGCGCAACCCGTTACACAAATTATTACAAACATGGCCACTTTTTATCCATGTGTTACCTACCAGAATCAGTAGTGCCCCCATACCATTGATGGCCGTCCAGTCATGAATGTGTAGGTTTCAAAGTAGTAATAGATGCATCAACTTAAATCTAAGACAGAAAAAGCAAAAATTCAAATGTCCAACTGATATTCTCTAAAGCCAAGATCAATTTTGTATAATGAACACTCGGCGAGAATCAATAGGGGTCATATACACCACACCTAAACAACATATTAGTTAGATTTTTTTTGGTTACAATGATTATATTTTTGGTTATATTGTTTGCTTTTTGCAGCTGCCAGGTAATCCTAGCTACATACCACTTCCTTGCTACAATATGGCTAATAACTAGCTATGAGTTGACAGTGTTACAGATTGAGGAGGTCAGCACTTATGCCATCCTTCCAATTCATTTATATGGAAATTTTGAACATAGCTAAACACTTTGACATTATCTAATTAATTCACAAAAAAATAATAATAGTATACTTTTTCTTTGCCAAAGGTAACATTTCAGAGGACATGTATGAAAATTGTCTAGATCTAAGACTTTCTTTGTTGCCCACAGCAACCAATCAGAGCTCCTTTTTATTTTTTCAGAGCACTATATGAAATGAAAGGGGAGCTCTGATTGGTTGCTATGGGCAACAAAGAAAGTCTTAGACCTAGACAGTTTCATACATGAGGCACTTTGTTTTTGTTGCACATAACGGGAAGATTAGAAGAAAAATATCAGACATAGAAATGGATTTGTAAAGAAATAATTCATTAAAAAAGACTTTTAACAGAAAAACCTTAACAAAACATAAAATTTTAAATTCTAATCACCACCTTAAAAAAACCCTTTACATGATAAGTTTAAAAGTAATGATAATAAAATTTAAGGGACATTTTAAAATAGCCCACCTGCCTTGAATCAACACTCTTGGAGGATGTTCACCCAGATTAGTTACTTTGTAGCAAATGAACAAATCACTGATATGAAACAAAATGATTGTTAATAATCATTAAAATAAACAGAACATTTTTGTAAAACAATTTCCCCAAGACAGCAAAAAATTTTAATTAATGGCATATGTTTTTTACATGAAATGGAGAAAAAAAATAAACACTTAATGTTGAGGGAAAATGTAAACTCTCCTTGTAATTTGGATTTTTTCACAAAAACCCCACAAGGGCCCAGTAAAATAAATTGGGAATTTGGAAAAAAAAAAAGACAAAGTTCATCAAGTTCGCCTTTTGTGCTATAGTGGGTTTATCCAAAAAAAAGGCCAAAAAAAAAACCCTGAGGTTTTAAGGGCCCAAATTTTCTTCATTTTAGGGGGAAAAAAAATTCCTTCCCCTTTCCCTTTTGGGCAAACAGAATACAGGGAAATTTTCCGGGTTTAAGGGCCTCCTTTCCCGAATCCCCCCGCAAAAAAAAAACTTTGGTTTTTTATTACACCCTAGAATTGGTGGGCCCCGGGAGGCCCTTTTTTTAATTCTGTTAGTGAAAACATCATGAAATTTCCCCCGGAAGGGAGTTCCCCAGTTTTCCCCTGCTCTTACATTTTTAAAAAAATTCCCCTTTTATTTTTTATGTAAAAAACGATCTTTCCTCTTGGCGTAGAGGATGTCCCCTTGTTTTGAACATCCTGGGTAAAAATGGGTCTTGGAAGAGATCTCTAAATTGTAATTTTAATATGCCTGCGCTAAACTAAGTGCTAACACAACTCACAGAGTTGATGAACTTTTCTAAATTATTATTATTATTTATTTTAGAGCGCCATTGATTCCATTGCGCTTTACATTCAAGGGGGTTACATACATAACCTATGTCAAACAAGTACAATGGTGACACTATGTGACTAACAACTGGTACAGAGGGAAAGAGAATCCTGCCCGTGAAGACTTACAATCTACAAGGAAGGGGGAAAGAGACAGAAGGTAAGGGGAAGACATGGTTGTGGAGGGTGTAGTGACAGCGGAGTTATTGTAGGTTATAGGCTACCCTCAAGAGATGGGTTTTCAGGTTGCTTTTGAAGCTGGTGAAAGTGGAAGAGAGTCTGATGTGTTGGAATAATGAGTTCCAGAGAATGGGGAAGCACAGGAGAAGTCTTGGAGATGGTTATGTGAGGAGCTGATAAGAGGAGAGAAGAGCTGAAGGTCATGTGAGGAGCACAGATTGCATGAAAGGAGATATCTGGAGATTAAGGCAGAGATGTATGGAGGGGAGAGGTTAAGGAGAGCCTATGTAGAGCCTAAATAAAAGCAAACGTGGTCCTAACAAGAGAGTTGTCCACTAAAAAATTCTAAATTCTTTTCAAACTCAGCATGAAATATGATAATAGATGTTGGATGTTTCTTGTTAGTTGCGTGTAAAATTTTATGTGAATATAAACAAAATGGGAAAGTTACATTAGAGAAACAGATAAGATCAAGGAAGAGTTCAAAATGTCAGGACAAAAGAGCAAAAGCAAAATATAAATAGAAAATGTGCAACAAAAATATGCAAATAGATGGAAATAGTAATCAATGACTGTGACAAACTGTAAGAAAATGTCTGAATGACTATAATGACTGTGAGGGTAAAATTTGTATCTTTTATACTTTTATACGACTTTATATTATGTTATATTAATTATATATATCATATTTATATATTATTTATATACCTATAATATTAATATTAAATATTTAATTTATATGTAATAGTATATATATATTTATATTATATAAAATATAGTATGTATATATTTATTAAACTTGAATATTTTTGTTGTAATCATGCCATAAAAAGATGAGATCCAAGCAGATAGGAATGTTAATTGGGGCCCCTTTCCCTCAGTGAGACATCCTGGTCCAAGAAAAAATACTAGCACTTTTGGGCTGACCAAAAGAGCCTTTGATCGGGGGACAAATGAAGGAGCTTTTTGTTTGAGTAAAAAAAACAACCCCCATAATTTTTAAATCAACGTATAAATTCTTGAGAAGGGGTAGGGTTTAGCCTATAAAGGTGGGGAATTTCCCCTTTGTCGGGGTTTAAGAAACCCCATGGGTTTAAAAGGGCTGCTGACTTTTACTGTGGACTTAAATGCTTGCTTTGAATCATTTTTAACTTTTTTTTACCTCCCTGTTTTTTTAAATTTGAAAACGGGGTTTTGAGCGATTTTTATCGAAAAATTTTGAAATCGGCAAGGTTTTTATGGTAATCGAAATTCCAAAATATGCGATAATTTTAAGGTTAAAATCTGGCATCATCATTAAAATCGCACCTTTTTTTGGGTTTTTTCCCTGTAATTTTGGGGGGCCAAATCAGATTACAGAATAGAGCAGGGTGAGATGTGTGTGCGACGTCATGACTGGGATGTGTATGGTTGCGATTGGCTGGAAAAATCACATGACCTCGTTTTACATAGAACAGCGTTTCCTGTTTCAGCCTCGTGTCTCTCAGCGTTCTCATAGGGATAGGACCTGCGCTCTGCCTGTGGCCAAACAGCTCAGCGAAATAGTCTATTTCCGCACAGAGAAACCTCTACTATTAGCTGTGATCCTTCCAATTTAGTTAGATTAGAGATATGAAGATTTTATGTAGTTAGCTAGAGAATTTTAAAGCAGCAACTACCGCTGTAAATTCACGGCGGTGGGAGCGGGTGGGGGCCCCGCGGGCGAACACAGACAAGCTCTATCTATAAAGAACACTGGATAAAGTTCACCAAGACTTAGTGTAGAATTGTAGTGGAATATCTTTTATTATTAACAGTTTGCTATTGAAATATTTCCTGGTATTGGCAGCCTGAACTTATATTGGATACACATCATTTCTCGTAACTGCAGGTCTCTTTGTTAGCTGCAAAACTCCACTTTTATTATCAGTATACATTTCAGATAGGTGTTCATTTCAATTTTACCGATTACACCTGTGGACTGTGTTTTGATATATCCACTATAGCCAGTTAACATTAAAATCCAGCAATCGTGTAGTCAGCACACGGTTGTTTGTTCGCAAAAAAAATACCGGTGTTATGAAAATAGTTTTTAAAACATCACAGTTACGTGTTTTTTGACTTTTGCGCACCCAGCATTGTTCATTGACGCAGCATCTACGTAAATCTTAAAACAGCAATTCTATATTCACCACAGGTGAATTGAAAGGTGCAAAAAAACCGTTTATTATATCAAAACATAACAGTTACGTGTTTTTTACTTTTGCGCACCAGCATTGTTCATTGACGCAGCATCTACGTAAATCTTAAAACAGCAATTCTATATTCACCACAGGTGAATTGAAAGGTGCAAAAAAAACCGTTTATTTACCAAAACATAACAGTTACGTGTTTTTTGACTTTTGCGCACCCAGCTTTGTTCATTGACACAGCATCCACGTAAATCTTAAAACACAATTCTATATTCACCACAGGTGAATTGAAAGGTTCTGTGACTTTTATAACCTAAGTGTGTTGCCTAAGATGTAGCACGTATCCATTTGACTGTTGTGATGTTAATTTCAGCTTCTCCAGCCTTGTTTGGGTGTAATAATGAAGGTGTTGTTGCTCTCCCATAGACTTTAATGGTCATCGCTCATAATCGACGCTCACTATCGAAAAACCTTATCGATACCGGCCGACTATCTCGACTATCTCGATAGCCAACGCAATCGCTCAACACTATTGAAAACCCGATCAACATCTAAACGCCGTTTTGGCGGCTACAACATCTGGCCAAACACATGGGGCTCAGAAAATCGATTTGGGCATCCGGACCAAAACGGGATGAACAATACTTGTAAAGCAGAATAAACAGATGCGCATCAAATCAAAAAGGTAAGCAATATATTTTATATATTCTTACTATATATATTCTGTCTCTTCAAGTATTGGCTTCTCTGTCCAGCTGTTTTCCCAGATCACTATAGACATCTGACCTAAGAACCTTGATAAAATATCAAATGAAATGATGTGATCGTGGTTCAATACTATATATATATATATATTAAATATTATAATATATATTATATATTTTATATATAATATTATATTATTATATATAATATATATATTTAAAATGTGTGCTGTTTGGATAGTGACAGTGATTGAATGTGATTGGATGTGGAACAATTTAATATAACATATAAAAAATAGGATGGTGTCTGAAAGGGAGTGTATGCATTGATTGATGACACGTATGAGGATCTCTGCTTGATGAGGCACCCCAAGTGAAAGAAATATAACCAACAACATCCACATGGTAGGATAATGTTGTTGGGAGCACATCTGAACTGTGGATGATATGATAAAGAGACTCCCCTTGAAGAGAGGTATCTATAGATTTTACTCTGAATAACGCTACACTCTTTTGTGCGGCGATTGAGTTTGATTAAGTTTATGTGAAATTGTATGATATAGAATTTGTGCTTTGTGTTTGCTTTGCTTGATATGAGAGGTGACAAAGATTAGTAACTGAGAGTCCTGCATGTGAGCTGACTGCAGTGTGAACAAAGGAAATTCCTGAGGGAGGGGGGAGTGAATCCCTCCATGAATGAATGGGCTGATAGTTTTTGGGGTATTGTCCAAATGATTTAAATTTCAATGAGTGTGACCTGCTCTTTATGAGAGTGGTTTATGCAGAAAAAATAGTGAGTTTTAGAGAAATTATTTCAGTCCGTTGGTTAAGCCAGACAGACAAGATTATTGAATTTTGCCTTAGGTAGGACAACCAGTTTGTTTAATAGTTAGGGACGTGAATGATTGGTTTAGAATTTTTAATCTAATCATCAGAGGTATTACGCTAACTAATTGGTGTGACGACACTGTAGAATTTGGAACGAGTAATGGGTAACTCGTTGGGCAGTGAAAAGTTATCTCTTAAAGGAAAGACTGCAATAGAAATTGTAGAGGAAAGAGCGGGAAAACAAGCAGTGAAAAATAGCCGGAAATAATTGAAGAAAGCAGGACTAACTAAAGAAGGGTTTTTTGGGGACGTTGATTTTAGGGGAAGAATTTCCGTAAGAATCATAGAGTATGGTTGGCTGATAATGATTTGTCTGAAGAAGCAGAGAAATGGGAGAGTGTGTCTAAGGAAGTATGGCAAGGAGGATGTAGAGAGACCACTATAGGAAAGAGTATACGGTATGAATGTTACAATGATAATGATTATGAGAATAAAGAGGAAAATTTAAGATTGATAAACCCTTCCCTTAAAATGCCACCACCTTATAATACCCCCGGGTGTGATGGACTTGTCTAATATGCCACACCAGAATTCCCGAGGGAGGGAAGACTTGTGTAAGTTGTGGGGCCCCCCAACCAAAATCCAAAATTGGCCTATATCCTATAGTGACTCGCACCCAAGTAACTGGGGGTCAGGTGGGACCTAATGCTCCTGTTACATTTCAGGGGTATAATACTCCCCTTGTAAACCCCCTTTGCACAAACTTATTTGGAGGGGTATCCACACCATTACAATCCTAGATATGTGGCAGGGAGACAATAGTACCAGTCAGGTTTCCTCAACATCTGGATATGCTATGTCTCCAGATGGGGAGATGGGGGGGGGAACCAGATATTGACCCACAGGATTTTGTTTATCAAAATCAGAGAGGAGGGGGCCAGAGGACAGAGGAGGAGACAGATAATTTGTTTTAGATGTGGGGGCCAGGGCAGGTATGGAGACTATGTCCTCACCCCCTGCCCCCCCCCCCCCAGGTGTCTCCACCTCCTGAAGAGAGGGAAGTACATGAACTATAGGAAATCAGCAAGCCAGGGTACAATGTGCTTTGTAGTAAAAGCCCTCTTCTTCTGTTGGACCTGCACCTATGGTGCAGGTAACTCGGGGGTGAAGGTAGAACATTAGACTTTCTCTTAGATTCTGGTGCAGCTAAATCAGTCATGCAATAAATGTTATTTTTCCCTATGAGAAAAACTGATGATTTTATAACTTGCACGGGTTTTAGATGGTAATGCCATAGACACTCCCCTGACCATACCAATACCAAGCTGAGATACAAAACAGGAGATGGGAGGGTTCCCTCCTCACATAAATACTCACACAGGTTCTTAGTCAGTGACACAGCCCCCGTAAACCTTTTGGGAGCAGATTGTTCTTCAGGGTTTACAAGCTCATATACATTTCAAGTCTGATGGAACAGTCACATTAACCCCTGGGTGAACAAAGGACCAGATGTGTAAGCTAAATGCCTGTGTGTATTTAGATTCTGTGCGCAGAGGTCAAGCACTGCCAATATTCAGTTTTATTCACCTTGCGCAAATGCCTGACAAACTCTGGGCAACCAGTAAAACAGACATAGGCAGATTAAAGATGACTCCTATAAAAGTACAAGTGAAACCAGGTGTCACTTCGCCACGCATAGCACAGTACCCCCTTAGCCCAACACAAGAAGCAGCCATTGGTCAGATAATTGTAGAGCTGCTAGAAGCAGGAGCTCTGAAGATCACCTCCTCTCCAGTAACCCCATTGTAAACCAGTAAAGAAGAAGGGGGCCCCAGGTACCCCTGTCACAATACCGGATGGTGCATGATTTAAGGGCATAAATGCAATTACAGGTTACTCACTCCAGTTGTACCAAACCCACATACTTTACTTGCTGAAGTATCCAATAAGGCTACTCACTTTTCAGTGATAGATCTCGCCAATGCCTTTTCAGTGTACCTTTACATCCAGTAATACCTTTACATCCAACAATACCTGTTTGCATTTACTTTTAAAGGGAGGCAATATGCATGGACTGTGTTACCCCAAGGGGGACAGAACTCCCCAACACAATATAAAGCAGCTCTGTCTTCAGTGCTGCAACAGTGGACACCACCTGACTCACAGACAATATTGTTGCAATATATTGATGACTTATTGATTTGTTCAATGACAGAGAAAGAGTGTGAAGAGGCTACAATCTCTCTCTTATGTTTTCTAGCAGAACAAGGCTGCAAAGCGTCGAAGGATAAGTTACAATTTGTACAAACAAAAGTTACCTTTTTGGGGAATTGTTTATCAGCTGGTGTTAGGCACCTGACCAGAGAACGAATACAGATCATACAGGACTTGACTCCTCCTAGAATCTAGCACAGCTCCGGACATTTCTAGGTCTAATTTTCATATGTAGACCTTGGATATGCTCTGCTTCTCTGTATATGCAACCTCTTTATGAGTGTCTGACCACACAGCCATTTAAGCTGACAGAAGAGGCACTTAACAACTTCCAAACTTTGAAGTTGTTAATCTCCTCTGCACCTGCCTTGGGCACACCTGATTATGACAAAACCATTTTCCGTATTGCACTGAGATGGCTGGTCATGCCACGGCAGTCCTTACAAAAGTCCATGGCACACAGCAGAGACCAGTAGCGTATTATTCAGCTAGATTAGATCCAGTGGTGAGAGGAGCCCACTCATGTATAGGGTTTGTCACTGCAGTACAAGTATTTTACACAAAGCTTCAGTGAAATTTTGTTGGATTACCCTGGTTACAATATACCTCCACATGATGTACATAGTATTGCTCTCTCAGGTACAACCACGACATATTTCTATGGGGACGTCAGCTACGCCCGCAATGTGCATTATTTAATGCCCCCAAATGTCACTGACTCAATTTAAAACCTTGAGCCCTGCTTTCTCTATTGCCCTTGAACCTAGACCCAAAGGGGGAGGGAAGTGGATGGTATAAAGAGGAAGAACATGAAATTTTGTGGCCCTGATGGCACAAGAAACCACAGGGTTTGCCATGTGAAAGATTTCCCAATCACTAATCCAGTTTGAGTTTTTTTGTTGATGATCCAGGGACCAGGAAGACGGCAGGTATCATACCGGATATGAAGTGGTCACGCAACATGAGGTAATAAAAGCTGAACCACTTCCGCCACATTTTTCTGGGCATGAAGCAGAGTTGAAAGCACTCACAGAGGCATGTAAAGCAGCCAAGGTTAAGACTGCAAACATATACACAGACTCGCGCTATGGATTTGGAATAGCCCATGATTATGGTCCCATATGGAGAACCCGGGCATTCCTTACATCAAATGGTAAACCTGTCAAGAATGCAGAAAGTGTCAGAGACCTAATGGAAGCCCTGTTATTGCCTACAGAACTTGGAATAATTAAGGTCAAGGCACACACAAAATCTGATAGCCCCGAAGCAAGGTGAAATGCTAGAGCAGATGATGCGGCAAAATTGGCTGCGATAAAGCCTAGGGTTAAGGATAGTGATGAGCGATTATGTTGACTATCGTCATTGTTTCGATAGTCGATATCGGCAGTTATCTAGACGATTTTTTGATAGTCGATAACCGATTTTTCGCCGATGTGACCATTAAAGTCTATGGGAGAGGAACAACACCTTCATTATTACACCTAAACAGGGATGGAGAAGCTGGAATTAACATCCACAACAGTCAAATGGATACATGCTACATCTTAGGCAACACAATTAGGTTATAAAAGCCACAGAAAAAAATACACACCCTTCACTATCCTGTCTTTTACAACATACCACAAATTAAAAAGTGCCACAAGGCAGGATTTGAACCCCTTTTACTTTAATGGACATTGAAAACCCTGCCCGGGGAAGCACATGAGCCCCAAACCTGCTGAGACTATTCTCTGTAGTATAGAGCAGTGTACAGTTTGGGGGTGTCAGGCCCCGTGTGAGCACTATTCTTGTAGTATAGAGCTATGTGTCAGTTTGGCGGGGCAGGGGTTTTTGTGCTGAGACTATTCTCTGTAGTATAGAGCTATGTTTACAGTTTGGGGGTGTAGGCTCCCGGCTGAGCACTATTCTCTGTAATAGAGCTATGTGTACGTTTTTTGGGGGTGTCAGGCTCCTGTGCTGACCTATTCTCTGAGTATAAGCTATGTGTACAGTTTGGCGGGGTCAGCTTCTGTGCTGACACTATCTCGTGTTAGGGGCTATGTGTAAGTTTGGCGGTGCAGCCTTTTCTGTGGGGAGCACTATTCTCTGAGATAGAGCTATTGACAGTTTGGCGGGGTCATGTTCCTGTGCTGAGCACTATTCTATGCCCCAATTAAAAATGCCCGGAAAAAAGGGGTCTTTCAACCACCCTTTTTGTTTCACTGAATAGACAAATCTGTCCTGGGGCCAAAGCATGAGCCCCCAAACCTGCAGACCCCAGATTTTTAAAAAGTGCCGGAAAAAAGAGGGCTATCAACCCCCATTTTAAATTCACTGGACATGACTATATCTGTCCTGGGAATGTATTTTTCCACTATGTTTTCGTCAAAATTTTGACCTATATCCCAGCGGGATGTCCAGCCCGCAAATTTGTATAAACCAAAAATCAGGATAACAAATGGAAAATGCAAAATTTTTTACTATAGAGATCTTATGATCAAAACATCAACAAATTTTTTGTACCACATTGCAAAGGCTATATAATAAAAAACCCAATACCCTAATCAGAGGGAAAGCCAACCCCCCAAAGCATCGGGGGATCCAGGAGGAGAACTAGCGGCCGCTGAGAAGCACCTCCCATATGGCACAAACGTGAGTTTCCCTTGTTCCCCCCCGAAGGGAAATTAAAGTCTTCGCCCAAGGGGGATTTCATTTGGGTTGGCGTTACCCCTGATTAGGTTATTGGGGCCTTTTTTATATATATAGCCTTTTCATGTGGTAAGAAACGTTTTTTTTTATGTTTTGATACATGAAGATCTCATATATAAAAAACTTTTCATATTACATGGTGTTTTCCCGTTTTGGTTTATTGATATATTGTCCTGGGCCCCAAAACATGAGCCCCCAAAACCGCATACCCCCAATTAAAAATGCCGGAAAAAGGGTCTTTCAACCACCATTTTAGTTTCACTGGACAAGCTATATCGTCCTGGGCCAAAGGGGGCCCCAAACCTGCATGACCCCAATTAAAAAGTGCCGGAAAAAGGAGCCCTTTTAACCACCATCTTATTTTCAGGACATAGACTATATCTGTCCTGGGCCCAAAAGCATAGCCCCAAAACCTGCATGCCCCCAGATTAAAAAGTGCCGGAAAAAGGAGTCTTTCAACCCCCTTTTTTATTTTTAAACGGACATAGACTATATCGTCCGGGGACCCATATGCCCCGGGGCCGGATTCAGGGGGTGCGGGGGAGACCCAACTGGCGTCCCCCATCATTAACACGCAGGTTAAAATGCCCTGAGACGCAAAACGAAAACTGCGGCTAAGCAGAGTGTGGGAGGGAAGTGTGAAATCCAGCCTTTCCTCTACCAGTCAAGACAGGGGTAGCGCTTGCCCTCCGTATGAGTGTGGAACAATTTGATTTTCCTTGGAAAACGGGTTGTTAAACGCTCCTTACACCCAGGTCCCTTTTTCTTGGCATTTTTTTTTCTCATTTTATAAAACTGCGGGAGGAAATTGTCTCTGTTTTTTGTTCTCTGCCCGGCTCCATACTCCATTCCTCTGAATAACCTACATCGGGTTAGTCTTCCTGTCCCCCCTTTAAATTCAAGGAATTTTTTTCCCAGCATTTTGACTGCAAGTTTTTTAGTAGTTTTCTAGAAAACACATTGAAAATGGGAGGGGAATCCCACCAGTCTTTGTTTCTTTTTTTAATTGATTAAAGGGTTGCCTAAATAAGGGATTGATACAGTTAAAGATCTGAAAAAAAAAGTATTTTGCAATAGTTTCCTTTAAAACAGTGCCCTACCAATTCCTTTTTTCTGACAGCACCACACCCTTGGAAACTCTTGACAATTGTGAAGAAAAAATTTGTCTGTTAGAAACAACATTTTTTTATAAAGCACCTTAGTATAGCTGCTGCCAGCAAAATGCCCCAAAAATTCAAACATGCCCCCATGGCCATTTTGACAATTGTGAAGAACAAATGTCATTGAAACACATTTTTAGAATGGCCCCTGTATATTGCTGCATTTCAAAAAAAAATTATAAAATGATTCTCAGCCTGTTTAAAAATTTGTGGGGGAGAAATGCCCTTAAAAGCCACATTCTGTTCCAAAGGACCTGATTATGCTGTATCTCACACATATGCCCCAAAAAAATTTTTATTATGATTTCTCACCACTTTTAAAATTGTGGGGGAAAATGCACTTAAAACCCCACATTTCTTTTCCCAAAGGACCACATTATTGTGTATTCCCACCATCCAAAAAAAAATTAAAAAATGACTTCCAGACACTATTAAAAATTGTGAGGAAACACGACCCCAAAAAACCTTGACAATGCAAAAAATTTCTAAAGATGAAGTGATAAATGGAATATGGTTTTGTCACGAAACCTTGGTTCTTTTACAGTCCTTCACAGAAAAACCAGCAAAATAACTGTTGGGAATTGGAAAAAAAATTGCGGGAAAAGAAAACTTTTTAAAAAAAGTTTTTTCAAGAGGCCCTTTTGTTGGGAGGAATGTGAAGTAGACCCAATAATCGGGCCCCGGAAATTGGGGCCACAAACATCATCAGAGATCCATGCCGATTTATCTTATAAAAGTAAAAACATCCCACTATCTGTGAAAAACCGATTTTGTCTGTAAGATTTCCTCCGGTGTGGAAGTCCGAAAATATGACCTGCTGCTGGACGACAACCCTCAGGGGGGCGAGCCAGCTCGGGCCCCATTCGCCTTTTTGGATACCCAAAATCTTTTTGGGTCCGGAACACATAAAAAAAACATGGGTGTTGAGACCCGGCGTGCACCATGATCTTAGGGGTCTCGGGGTGTTGTAGGGTCCCTGCATTGAGGGTTTGGGTGGGGTGGTAAATAAAGATTCCCAAAGGGGTCACCCATTAGGTTTTGCCCCTCTCTGTGCTACTGCGCTGCCGCTAGGCA
The DNA here is from genome assembly GCA_025379985.1 of Phyllomedusa bahiana. Lineage (NCBI taxonomy): Eukaryota > Metazoa > Chordata > Amphibia > Anura > Hylidae > Phyllomedusa > Phyllomedusa bahiana. Next base: position 17,816 of record JAODAL010032883.1, read on the forward strand.
TTTGGGCACTCTACTGCTGTCACGCGCTGGCTTGTTCCACCTGAATTTAAAGAACGTGAAGCGGGACAAAAACAGATGTCTCCAGTTGATCAATCAGAAAGGTCTCCACCTGCTTTTTACTCTCTTTTGGGTGGGGGGAAGGGGAAATGTGAGTTTAGTTTTGTCCCGGGGGACCCAGGGGTGGCCCCCCAGTAACTGTTTTTCATTTTGATGGCCTTAATGCGAGGTCATGTTGGGGGGAAATGGAGCACCCAAGCCTCAGTGAAAGATGGACCCTTGATTTCCCAAAAGCCTCTGGTCGAGGGGCAAAGCAAATTCACTTCCTCATCTTCCTCCTCCCCCTAAAATTTCGCGCCAACCTTTTCCAAGGCAGGACGCATAAATCGGTGTCTGGGAAAATACTTTTTCCCCCTCCTCCTCCCTTCCCCCGGGACACTTCAACACACCCCTGACTTCCTAAATATCACCCGGGAAGCGAGGCGCCCCCTTTGCACTACCCCGGGCCCCAAAACCCTGCCTAATAAGACGATAAAATTGTAAAACTGTCGGGCCTTGTGGTTTCTCGGAGAGAAAGGCTCCGTGTTGCATCTGTGTGGGTCTCCTCCTCCGTCCTGGCAGACCTATTTTCAGAGTGCCCAAATATCATCCAGAAAAAGATCACCACAATGCCATTGACAAGGGGCATCGTCTGCACTGACCATTCTGGTGGCGTTTCAAAACGGCAAGGATGGTGCGAGCCTTTCACCTCCTCCACCCCGGGTGGCTCAAAACCCCCGAGGTCCCACCGTGCTTGTGGGCCCCATGTGTCACTTGTACTGCGTAATGGCATTGCACGCTCCCAAATGCGGAGAATTTGGAGGGTGGAATTCCAGCTTGTTCCACGTCAACAATGAACGGTTTAACGGGAAGGCCGAGCTGTTTCTGCAACCAGCCAGGCGGGACAAGCAGGGTGCGAACGGCGGAAGTCGAACTCAGACCTCGAGCCTTCTTCAGCAGGCGTCCAGCCCCCCGGGTAGCTTTTTTAAAAATTTTTCTGGACGACGAGGTTCATACATGTCCGGGAAAGGGGATGTGCTCCGCCTACCGATTTAGGGCGGCCACAATTTGCCCGTTATCCCACAAACCACCTTGCCTGGCCAAAGGGTTCTGTCACCCAGCCGCGCTCGGTCTCTTTTCGGAAACCGTCCCAGTTTCTGACCTGTTGTGGACTTTTCCAAGACAGTTTAATTTTAAAACGGTTGGGTTTTTCTCGGGGCAAGTATGCCACCAAGGCCTTTGGGGGGAAAGAGCCCTGACCATCCCTCCATTTTTAAAAGAGCGTCGCCGACCCTGAACCCCACCCTCACCCCCAAAAACCCCACCAGTTTCACCCTGAGCTGTCACAGAGAATAGGGGGCCTTGGCCGTGTTTACTAGTCCATGTGTCGGTGTAGATGTTTTTTGACAGTGCGAAACGCGCTTGAAATTTTAGATGACACGTGTCTGGCCAGGGGGGGAAAAAGCTTTTTTGAAAAGAAATGCTGCCCATCTGGTTTGGGGCAGGCGGGGGCCATGAGTGGGGAACCCATCTGTGCCACCAACGAAAGGCAACTTTTCCAAAGGGGCCAAAACCTGGAAATCCCGACATTTCGGTTTTTGGCTTTGGGAGGGTTTTGGGGTTAAGTGTTTTTTCTGCTCCCAAACCTGGTAGACAGAAGGTGGGCTAGACGGGCCCGCGTACGGGTCCCGGGTCGTCAAACTGGCGGGGGAAAGGGGTAGGAGGGGTCTCTGGTGGTGCTGGGGGTACTGGGGGCGACGTGGAGGCTGAAGCGGAGGCTTATCCGATCATGACCCTGAGGGAAGGGGCAGCTAGGAACGTTTGGGTGGGGCGGAGGGCAGGAGGCGGAGACGAGGGTGTGACAGGGTTGGAGGCCCGGGGGGTCTGGCCCTTTTTTTGGGCCAAGTGTTCCCTCCATTTCAACTCTGCATTTCTGATGGACAGCATTTGGTGGGGGTTTAACCCACCTAAGGTTTTTGCCTACTTATACTTTAGGGAAAGGGCGGCAATAATCGCTGGGTGAATCAGAGGTTGCTAAAAGAAGGCCCCCAGGCTTAAAGGGGTTCCCTGGACTTTTTGATGGCGTAAGTGAGGAGGGGGGTTTTTGCGCTGCCCGTGGCGGCGGAATCATACAGCGGACTTTTGCGACCGCCCTCTCCCTTTTTGTGGCGGGGCCCGTATTGACACTACCCCATCGTCTTCCTCCTCGCCCTGATGAAGCCTCGAAGCAAATTCGCGGAAAAAACCAGGATGGCCCAATGGCATCATCATCAACACAGGGGACTTGGTCGTCCTGAAATTTTCCCTCCCGAAGCTCAGGGTCAAGCAAGGGGGACGCAAAGGGGTTGCAGACCGCCGGGAATTTTTTCGGTTGCCGGCTTCCTTTTTCCTCCTCTGATGGCATCATAACTGGGCGTAAAAGCAGACTAAATCACCTCTTGATCTTTTTAAACATGCCTTCTGACCCAACCGCATTTTTAAAAGAGGTCTTCAAAAAATGGGTTATCCACAGGGTGGGTACACGGTTTGAAAATTTGGGCTTCTTGCTTCAAGTTGGACGGGGACGATGATGCGAAAAGAGACATTTGTGGCCAAAAGGGAGGAGAGGAGGTAAGACTGTGGATGCAGGTTGCATTAACCCCTGAAGAAAGATTGGGGGTGTTCGTTACTGAATTCACAGGGCCCTGACCACGGGTGAAGGGCCCGACGGTCCTGCAACCCTGACCGCTGGAGATGCGTGTTGTTGCCAGCACTGGGAAAGGGAAACCCTTTTTGGTACCTCTACCCCCATGGCTACCCCCCTCTTTGCTCGCTTTCCCCTGAATTTTTTCTCCATTTTAAAAAATATAAAAATTGAGAAGGTATGGAATAGTTTTGAAAGTCTATTATTAAAGAAGGGAAATCACGGTATTCTCAAAACCCCCAATCAAAACAAAATTGCTGGTTTAAATTTAACAAAACGTGGGGACTATAAAATTAGTATAAAAATAAGTGCCCCTATCTGAATGAACAAAGCTGCAATGCGCCAAAATCAAAAAACACTATCGTTATAGATTCGGATGATACAAGGTATTTTTGGCACTTTCAAAATTTACCCGTGGTGACTATAAAATTGCTGTTAAGATATAAGTGCACGCTATCTGAAAAGAAAAAAGCGCAATGCGCCAAAATCAAAAAACACGTATCTGTTTTAGATTCGGATGATACAAGATTTTTGGGACCTTTCAATTACCTGTGGGGACAAAAATTGCTGTATAAGATATAAGTAAGCTATCTCAATGAAAAAAATCGGATGGAAAAGTGCAAAGAACACTATCGTTTAGATTCTGATGAACAGTATTTTTTGGGACCTATCAAAACCCTTTCGACTACAAATTGCTGGATTCAAATTAATCAAGGGGATATTCAACAAAGGGAATGGGGAAAATTTAAAAAAAACACCTACCTGAAAGTTTTACTGATAATAAAATGGTTTTTCACCTAACAAAAGACCTGCATTAACAAAATGAGTTCCTAATATAAGTTCCACTGCCTAAAATCCAGGAAATCTTTCAATAGCAAATGTTTAAAAAGAAGATATTGCAGGCAAAATCTACACTAAGTCTTTGGGGAACTTTATCCAGTGTCCCTTTTTAAGCTTGTCTGTGATCGGCCACGGGGGCCACCCCCCCCCCCCCGCTTCCACCCCGTGACTTATACGTGATGGGTGCTTAAAAAAATCGATCTAATACCTAAAATCTTCCAAAGTTAAACTAACTAAAACCCAAAGTAGAGGTTTTTCCCGTTGAAAAATATATGATTTTCGAGTGTTTGGAGACATGTAGAGCGCATGCCAATATTTTGAAACGCTGAGAGAGCGAGGCAGAACGGAAGGGTGTTTATGTTAAAAAGAGGTCAGGATTTTTTCCCCCATCGAACCATACACATCCCCGTCTGACGTCGCCCAATCTCACCGCTCTATTTTGTAACTGATTGGCTGGGCCCCAAAAAGTCAGGAACCCGAAAATGGGTGATATTTAAAAAGGCGCAGATTTTTAACTACATTATCGCGTGATGAAAAAATCCCATTACCATAAAAACCGTGCCCATTTCCTTTTTCGATAAAAATGCTCAACACATTAAGGACTTGTGAATTACAGGGTGTGTCCACCAAGGGCCCTTTTTACACCTGGTCCTTTAAAAAACCCCTTTAATCTCCACCAGAAGGGGGAAAAGGGGAGTGGAAGAAACAGGGGGCAAATTGAATAGGGTGGGCCCGTGGAGGGTGGGCAAAAAACTCTGCCTCCCACAAATCCCTTTTTTCCCAAAGAGGGCCCAAAGTTCTGGGCCCCCCGACCCACCCGTCCCGATCGCTATGTGTTCGCTAGTAGACAAACTTGGTTTTTCCTGGCTTTAGTACAGCCGCAGCCAGAAAACTCTCAAACCTGTATGTAGGCAAAGCACAATGAGGTAAAGATAAAAGTTCCACAAAAAACAGCCCGACCCCTATATCCATCCAAGAGGCAAAATAACAATACAACTTCCCAAAGGTTGGGGTAATGAATATTCTTTGTTTGCATAGACCTCTTTTCCCGGTTGGCCCGAAAGCCTATCCAGTACCCAAGGCAACAGAAAGCACACCCAAAAGTTAATTAAGGAACTTTTTGTGATATGGGCTGCCAGAAAAATAGAGAGTGAAAAAGGAAAACCTTACGGGGGAAAACATGAAGGAAGTGACAGGGGCCCTTAGGTAAAGGCAGACCTCCCTGTTCCCCACCATCCTCAAGCAAAAAAAAGTAAACGGTTGAATGGAAATCTAAAGCTTAAAATTCAAAAAATATGTAGGAAACGGGAAACCATGTGTTTGCCAATAGCTTTTTTTCCAGTTCGTTTTCACCCCCCAAAAAAAACAAAAATTTTTTCCCTATGGGGATCTTGTTTGTATTCCCCTAAGACAGGACTCCCATTTTCCCCCCCGGTCTTCAGATGCAACAACAGTGTGACAGGATATGTAAAAGACCCTGCCAAACACCTTAAAGCATTACATAAACAATTTTGATTCCATTCCAGATCCAAGCAGTGATTAAGCAGCCCCAACCTTGGGGTGACTGGGTGGCCCTTTAAAGACACGTGAGAAGAGCCTTCCTCGTTATGATGGGGCCCCTTCCAAATTTGCGACAATGGACCCGGTGAAACTAGAGGGAAAAGGGTAAGGTCCACGCCAGCTACTGCAAAAGGATTATCTCCCCCATAATTAAAAAAAAAAGGGTGGAAACCTGTTTATTTTTTTAATGTTGACTTACATGGGGGGTAACATACACATAATGATATGCTGAAAAATCTTTGTAAAGTTCCCGCAACATATAAACCATTTTATATTTCTTGTTTGAAAAAAACGACACAAAGTAAAATGACGTTGATGTACGACACCCCAGCAAGTGCAAGAACTATGCCTTATCTAGCAATCCCCCTTAACCTGGGAGGGGAAATGTCAAATATGTCTTGTTATCCCCCAGATGGTACTGCTCCAATTCCGAATATGGATCAACGACGGAATACCAGGGGTACCCTTTCCCTAGCAGGTGGACACATTCACCCTTTTTTTTCCCAAATTTAAACCCTTTCAACTAAGATGGCAAAAATTGATTCTAACGAAGTGGAATTCGTTTAAAATTTCAAAAACTTCGGTTCGACGAAGTCGAAGTTTGGGACGTCGGTGAATGAAGTCTGCTTTTGATTGAAAAATGGGTGCGAGCACATGGGGTTACTGGGGCAATGCACTCTGGAAGGAAAAGGGGTACCGCTGACATGTGCAGAGATGGCCTCAGAGACCGGGGGGATTTTGTGACTCACCGCACATATAAGTCCCCGGGGCGAAGCTGGGAGCTCACACTCCCCCCCACTGTACTGACAGGGGAAGGGCTGCCCCGGCTGATTGTGTAGCTCTTACTGAAGAAATGATTTTTATCAGTGATTTTTGTGGGGTGTCCCCTTTAGCTTGTCTCAAACTGCTTCTCTTTAAAGTTTTTTTTCGATTTTTTGGGGTATTGGATCTGAAATCCAGTGTGCGTCCACTGCAGCTGCATTACTTTTTTAAAGCTATCTGCTCAAAGCACTTTTAATATCCAAGGGGGATCTAAACCAGTTCAAATACAAAATACCACTTCATTTTTTGCTGCTCAATTCTTTGCGCAATTTACATCCAGGGGTTAATTAAGCGTTGTTTTTCTGCTGTGGTGACAAAAATAAACCGTCTTTTTCACCGCCAAAAATTACAATTTTCCTGTAGCATAATTCACAAGCGAAGGTTAATTACAATTTTTTCTCTTGTTGTGTGCGTAGAAAACACGCAATTGTAACACGATACAAAGCTAGTAGTTTGTGGCTGCTCAATTATTTTGCGTAATTTACATCCAGAGGTTAATTAAGCGTTGTTTTTCTGCTGTGGTGACAAAAATAAACCGTCTTTTTCACCGCCAAAAATTACAATTTTCCTGTAGCATAATTCACAAGCGAAGTTAATTACAATTTTTTCTCTTGTTGTGTAGCGTAGAAAACACGCAATTGTAACACGCTACAAAACTCGTAGTTCGTGGTTGCTAAATTGTTTGGCGCAATTTACATCCAGGGGTTATTTAATCGTTGTTCTGGAGTTGTACTAAGTAATAGAAAGTTTGTTTTTCACCGCCACTGAAGAAAATCTGTAGCATAATTCATATCCGAAGGTTAATTAAGCCTGTTTGTGCTTTTATATTCATTAAAATACACAGAGTTTTTAAACGGCACATACAAGTCAATTTTTCCTGCCCATTTGTGGAGCGCAATTTATATCCAAGGGTTACCAAGCTTGTTACTGGGTTCATTTGGAATCAGATACAGGGTGTGTATTTATCATATACAGATATCTTTATCAAACAGTGTCTGTACATTTTAGAACAAACAGTATGTCAGACCGAGAGGTGGCAGGCTCTTCACCTGCGAGTGGCAGAGGCACAAACATTCCAGGCCCAGGTTGCAGCACAGCAAGGGGACGTCGCAGCAGGGGTCACTCGGTGAGGCCACAACTGCCGCTGTCATCTAGCGGCCTTGTGTTGTTCAGCAACCCAAGGGTTCTTGATTGGTTGACTAGGTCATCCACTTCCTCCCAGATGACATCTGACAACCCCAGTCGGTGGGAACGTCAGACACAACCCTTAGTTGGCATGGCCTGGGTCAGCGACCCTCACCTGTCCTCAACCCGCCTCTGTCCCATCCGGTTCCCTCAGCCAGAGATCTACTATGTGGTCTGGGCTCAGCGCCACTATATATCCAGGATGAACAATTTGAGGAGGGCAGTCAGCAGCTACTTGGCAGCGAAGAAATGGGGCCAATATCCCCCGCTTCTTGCAGTAGGCGGCAAAGTATAGATGTTGAGAGTGGCATGGGAGGTCATGTCGTGAGGGGTCAGCCTCTGCATTCCAAGACCGGTGATGAGGACAGCAGTGACGATGAAACACTAATAGATGATGATGTAGCCGACCGCACTTGGGAGCTGGGTGAGGCAAGGGCTTCATCATCGTCAGGAGAAGAGGGCATCAGCTTGCGCGTCAGGCAGCGGCGCAGCCAGCAAGTGGGTCGTGTGGCCGTGAGTCAGCAGGATAGCAGCAGTGTGAGGTCGGGAGCCAAGCAGCCACGGGGTAAAAAACCCGCTTCTCAGGTCCAACAAAGTAGCGGCACAGGGGCTCAGCGAGGCAGTGGCGGCAGTAGTCACTTAGTGCGGAGCGTTGGCGGTAAAATCCGATACTCGGCGGTGTGGCAGTTCTTTGCTAAGACACCGGAGGAGCCGAATATGGGTATATGTAGAATCTGTAGGCAGCAAGTGAAACGTGGCCAGGGAGCTAAAGTTGGCACCACGGCCCTGCGTCAACACATGCAGCGTCACCATCTGGTTGCCTGGGAGAAACGTGGCTCAGATGTGGTGGTCCATCCTGCGGTCGCAGCAACAACAGCAGCAGCAGCAGCGCCCAGTGGCACGCATGCCATTGCAGCCAGTCAAGGCTACACCACCTATGCAGAAGGGAGCTGTTTCTCTTTGACATCATCTCCCGATCCAGATGCTCCTGCTCCTCGATACTCATGGCGCCAGCAGTCGTTCAGCGAGGCGATTGCATAGAGACAACAGTATGCGTCCAACCATCCTAAGGTGCAGAAGCTGACTGTACTCCTGTCCAAGTTGTTGGTGCTGCAGTCCCCACCTTTCCAAATGGTGGACTCTGCAGCATTCAGAGAACGAATGGCTTGTGCCGAGCCGAGATGAAGAGTTCCAAGCCGTAATTTCTTTTCCAAAAAGGCAGTACCAGCACTTCATAAATATGTTAAACAGAAGGTGGGCTAGTCCTTGAGCTTATCGGTTTGTTCAAAGGTGCATGGCAGCGCGGACAACTGGACCTGTAACTACGGTCAGGGCCAGTACATGTCCTTTACGGCCCACTGGGTGAATGTGCTTCCGGCCCAGGCACACCAACAACTTGGACAGGAGACGCCGCTTTCTCCTCCACATTGTCAAACTGCGGCTCCTGCGCCAATGTCCGCCTCCTCCTCCACCACCACCACCACCATCTCAGCCTCCACAAGTACTGCTCCATCATACCACATGTGTAGGGCACAGCGGTATCACGCAGTTCTACACCTGGCTTGCCTCGGCGAACGAAGTCACACAGGGGAGGAACTGCTCCGCGTCATGCAGCAAGAAATCGATGTGTGGCTTTCTCCGCGCCAACTGCAAATCGGAACCATGGTGACGGACAATGGGAGGAACATGGTGTCCGCGCTGCACCGAGGAGGGATGGTCCATGCGCCATGCAGGGTGCACATGTTCAATCTGGTTGTGAAAAGTTTCCTGAAGTCTTCCACCGATCTTCAGAAGATTCTGAAAATGGCCAGGAAACTGTGCATGAACTTCATCCATTCGTACTAAGCCAGGAACACCCTCCTCGAGTTGCAGCTCCAGAACGGCCTCCCCCCAACACACTCTGATATGCGATGTTTCCACCCGTTGGAATCCAGCCTGCTCATGTTGGACCGACTGTATGAACAGAGAAAGGCCATTAACGATTTTTTGATGATCCAGGCGGACAGGAGTACTCCCTTGTGTAACTTTGATGTCAGCCAGTGGCAGCTCATGCATGACACCTGCCGTTTGTTGAGGCCATTCGATGAGGCCACATTATTTGTCAGTCGCCAGGACTACGGGATGAATAACGTCATTCCAATGCTTCATGTCCTGGAACAGATGCTGAAAAATCTGTCTGGGCAGGGGACTGGAGACATGGCGACTACATCTCGCGGCCACATGAGTCCGGTGGGGACTGAAATGGAGGAGGAGGGACATTTGGAGACAGAAGCATTTTCTGGTGAAATGAGTGGATTTTATAACCAGGTGACAAGAGAGGGGTGCAGGAGCAGCTGAGGAGATAGATGAAGATGAGGAAGACGAGGCAGATGACCTCGCAAGCACCGTGCAGTTATACAGTGGGAGATGGAGGCAGGGAGCCCCTCGCAGTCCACTTGTGCAGATTGGCAACGACTGAATGCAATGATTTGCCTGGCTAGTGACAGCCAAATAGTCAGCACCGGCAGAGGGATGACTTATGGCTCCCCCACCCTATTTGACCCTCAGCTACCGGTCCAAATGGGTGCCTTTTTCCCAGCTATTGAGAGGGAGGACATCTCAAATACTATAGGGAATCCTCCGTAGTAGGTTGGCCGCTTGATATGTGACCGGAATCGTCCCCTCCTATGAAAGTATGACCGGGGAGATCTTCAGCGCAACAGCAATACGCCGCGGCTGCGGGGGAAGATGGGGGGGTCGAGCGAGATACCAGCTCCATCAGCAGCAACATAAGTCTGGAGTCACTGATGAGCAGCTTCATTCATCGCCTAGTGAGAGGGCAGTCGCAGCAGCAGTACCTGAGCAGACCCTGAAACAAAAAGGTGGTGTCATACTTGGACAGCCACTCTGGCCACCCAGTTTGAAGATCCGCAGGACTAACTGGGCAGCCTAAACTTGGTTGTGTGGCTGCAACTTGCCGAGTTTGCAGTGGAGAAGCTGTCCTGCCCGGCCAGTAATGTTGTGTTCAGTGCGGGTGTTCAGAGCGGGTGTTCAGTGCGGCGGGGGCCATCGTTACCCCAAGGAGAACAATCTTGTCCATGGGAAATGTGGAACGTCTGACCTTTGTCAAAGATGGAATAAGGCGTGGATCGGCCAGGATTCCCACACACGATGCCTTAGCGTCAGACTACATCAGCCCATGACGGCCTCACCCAAAAAACTGTGAGAAATGAGGTCTGGGTTCAAAAACTACTGCCTCGCCTCTATCTGATGCCGCCACCAGCCTATGCAAACAATCTTGCTGACAGTTTCTCCATCTGCCACCGAACCTTCTTTACTAGGGGGACTGGTATTGCCACCCACCTCAACCACTCGTGTCATTGTGCCACTGTCTTGACCCTCATGCTGATGGCTGTGGCTGCTGCCGTGACCTCCAAACTGTGTCATTGTGCCACCTCTCTACCTCATGACTGTTTCTCCTGCAGCAGTCACCTCCACTCTCTGTCATTGTGCACTCTGGGCCTACTCCAGTTTTTTGCCACCTCCAGAATGTCATATGGTTTTGCGTGCCACTGGTCTGACCTCATGGCTGCTGCTGCAGTGACTTACACACTGTGTTCATTGTGCCAATGTCTGACCTCATGCTGTGCTGTGGCTGCTGCCGTGACCTCCACACTGTGTCATGTCCCACTTGTGACTACTCTGTTTTTGTCACCTCAAGATTGCCCTATTGCCACTCTGTCTGAACCTCATGCTGCTGCTGTGGCTGCTGCCGGTCCACACACTGTGTCAATTGTGCAACTGTCTGACCTCATGCTGCTGCAGTGGCTGCCTGCCATGACTACAACACTGTGTCATTGTGACACTCTGTGGCCTTACTCCTTATTTTGCACTCTAGTATGTCATTGTGCCACTGTTGACTCATGGCTGCTGCTGATGTGATGCCATCAACTCCACACTTTGTCATTGTGCCACCTTGGCCTACTCCTGTTTTTGCCACCTCCGAATGTCATTATGCCACCTCTCTGACCTCATGCTGTTTTGTGCCGCCATCAAACCCCCACGCCCCCGGGCACTGAGTTGCCACCTTTAGCCCCCAGCTTGTTTTTTCCCGGGGGTCGGGGTGCCATGGGCTTTTTTCAGGTACATTCCCCCTTGGGGTTTTTTTTTGGGCAGTTTTTCCCTCTTTAAATTTTCCAGGGGAATTTTTTAGGGAAACGATTATAAGAGCGGCGGCAGTCATGTGGAAAAAGTCATTCTAAAAAAAAACAACATTTTATAAGACCAAACCAATACTGCAAATTTTAAACCCTGGCACAACATTCTAAAAGCACCCTGCCCGGCTCTGTGCAAAACCCGGAAATAGCTGTTTTTTTAACGTTTATTTCGTCCCGAAGGGAATTCGGAAACGGGAAATTATTTGTTGGGCGGGGAAAATTTGGCGAAGTGAGCGCACCGAATTTTTGAGAAATTTCCCCCCATTGGGACTCCCCAAAAACATACAAAAGAGGGTCAAAAGGGGTGATTTTGTTAGTACAAGGGGGGTTGGGAATTTAAAATGAGTACCCGTCCCAATAGTAGATTAGGAAAAATTTTGGGCTCCTTAATTTTAAAAATGTCAATAGATAATTCCCCCCTTTTTAATAATGTACGAACCCCTGTAAAGGAGGAACAAATTGTTTAGAAATAGATTTAAACCCTTTATCCAAAATTTGGGAAGGGAAAAACTACTTTCTTTTGGGGATGGTGAAGATTGTTTCTGGCATTTGGAAATGGAAAATTAGCAAAACAAGCACCTCAAAATAAGGTAATGATTTTGAATGTGGGTTTTTTGGGAAAATGGTTGGAGGAAATTTTGGGGGTAGTAAAAAGGAAAAGGGGGGAAAGAGATGTGGTATAATACAAAATGCCCCCGTTGTCTTTATTGGGAAAAAATCTGTTCATTTGGGTTTTTCAATTTGAAGGACTTACCAGAAGACTTTTTAAGTCGTGGAAAAAGCTGCATATAAATGGTTTTTCCCTTTTTGGGTAAAGGAACATGGGACTTAGCAAGGGTGTCACCTTTTACCTTTTTTAGTCCCCCATAAAGTGTAGACAAAAAAAGATAACATTAATAAAAGGGCACGATAAAAAACCAAGAGAAAGGGAAACCTCATTTAGTTACCAGGGTATAGGTAAAAAACTTGGAAGTACTTTTTTTTTCTATATCCTAGGGTTTTGAAAAATTTTGGGAAATAAGGGGCCCACAGATTATTTACATGACAGTTTCTGGGACATTAGGGAAATTTTAACAAATCGTACCAGTGCTAAATTTAGAAAAAGGTCCCTTAGTAAATAATCAACATACAAATTTTTTTTAGATATTTACTGCACGCGGGAAGGTGGGATGTTCCAAATTATAGACCCCGCCTGTTGTCATTACATTGCCCCAAAGTAAAAATTTTTAAAGATAAGAGCGGGAACCGGGAATAAAATCCCCAAAATATTGTTTTGATTGGTTGAAAAAAACAACAAGTGAAGAATGACCCCCATGGGGGGGGGGATACCTTTTCATTTTTAAAACCCCAAGAAAATTTGGTTCAGAGGCCTAGGGGGAAATGGCTGACAGGGATATTATCAAGGTGTTTTGCTAAAATTTAATAATTATGTATGTTTTCAAAGTATAAGGGCTTGCATAGGTAGATTTTTCAAAAAAAACCAAAAAAAGCAAATATTTTATCTCGTGTAACATAGGGGAATAAAATATCTTCTCTTCCCAAGGGTTTTAAAACAACCTCAATACTTTTGATGAGCAAAAAAAATATGTAAGAGATCCTTTTTCCCTAAAAAAAAAAATTTAAAAAAAATTAAAAAAATTTGGATCGGGTTTCACTAGTAGGGGCGGAATTGTTTTCTAACGAAGGGGAAATTTCGTTTAAAATTTTTCAGGAAAACTTCGGTTCGGAACGAATTTTAAACTTTGGGGTATTTCCCCTGGTTGGAACAAAGTGTGTTTTTTGATTGTTAAAAGGGGCGCGAGAAACATGGCTTTACAGGGGCAAAGAAACTTTGGGGGGAAAAGGAAGGGCTTAGCCTGCATGCATGTGCAGAGATTAAGCCAATCAGAAAACCGGCGGGATTCTTGGACGTCACCGCACTTTAAATTTCCCCGGGGGGAGGCTGGGAGCTCATCCCCCTCTCATTTACTGAAAAGGGAAAGGGTGCTGCCACAGCTGCTTATAAATACTGACACTAAAGAACCCCATTTTTTTTTAATTTTTGGGGGGGGTGTCACAAATTCGTCTCAGAGACTGCTTCTCTTAATGTTCTATTTTCGATTTTGTTGGGGGATTGGATCTGAAGTCCAGTTTTGCGTCCAGTGCAGATGCCCTTTTACATTTTAAAAATAACGCTCAAAAGCAAAAATTGAAATTTTCCCAAGGGGGGATCTAAACCTTTTCCCGGGTTTTATTCATTTAAAAAACAGCAATTTTTACAATACCAAAAACCAAATTTTTATTTTTTGGGTGCTCAAATTTTTTGGGGCAATTTATATCCCAGGGGTTAAAAAAAGCGCTGTTCTGGGTGCTGGGTGGGCTAAAAAAACCGGGCTTTTTCACCCCCCAAAAAAAAGAAATTTTTTTCCTTTTTTCATAATTCCCCTAGCGAAGGTTAAATTCAATTTTTTTTTCTTTTGTTTTGTAGCATAAAAAACACGCCATTGGGAACACGCTACAAAATTTGGGAGGGGGTTTTTTGGCTTTTCAATTCTTTTTTCCAAAATTTTCATCCAGGGTTTTTTAAGGTTGTTTCCCGCTGCTGTGGGTTTAAATAAAAAAAAAGTTTTTTTTTACTGGCCCAAAAAAAAAAAATTTTTTTTCCGTCCCTAATTTCCCCAAGCGAAGGTTTTTTTTACAAAATTTTTTTTACTTATTGGGGGTTTGGTAAAAAACACCCCATTTTTAAAACGCTACAAAGCTGGGAGTTTTTGGTTTTTTCTCAATTTTTTTTGCGCAATTTACATCCAAAAAGGTTTAAATAAGTATTTTTCTGAGTTGTCTCAGTAAAAGAAACTTTTTTTTCACCGCCACAGAAAAAATTTCTGTATCAAGGTTAATTAACCCTTTTTTGGTTTATTTTCCCGTAAAATAAACGGTTTTTAAACGCACATAAAGTAATTTTTCCTGCCCATTTGTGGAGCCAATTTTTTTAAAAAAGGGGTACCCAATTTTATGGGTTCATTTGGATAAAAATACGGGGTGTGTATTATAAACAAATTATTCATAAAACTGTTGACATTTAAGAACAAACGTTTGCCCAGACAGAGGGGTGGCGGCTCTTCACTGCGAGGGGCAGGGCAAAAACTTTCCTGGAGCGGGCCCCAGGTCGCAGAACAGAAAAGGGAGTCTAGCAGGGGTCACCGGAGGCCACAATGCCGCTGTCATCAGCCCCGTGTGGACAGAAACCCAAGGGGTTTTGTTTGGGTTGCTAGGTATCCAATTTCCCCCCAGATGCATCGACAACCCAGCCAAGGTCGGTGGGATGTCAGACACAACCCTTAGTTGGTGGCCCGGGGGAGGGGCAGGGCCCCTAAACCGTCCCAACCCCGCCTCTGCCCATCCGGTTCCTCAGCCAGAACTACTATGTGGTCTGGGCTCAGGCCACTATTGGAGGATGAAAATTTAAGGGGGGGCAGTCAGCGCTATTGACGAAGAAATGGGCCAATACCCCCTGTTCTTCAGTGGGGCGAAAAGTAAGTGGGGAGATGCATGGGGGTCCTGGTAAAAGGGGGCCCCCCAGCGTGTTCAGCGAGGCGAAAACAAAAGAGAAACAGTAGGGGGGGGCCCAACCCTCCAAAAAGGGGCGCAGCCGACCGGCCCGCCAAATTTTTTGTACTGAGTCCCCCTTTTCCCCCAATGGGGACCGCACATTAGAAAACTTGGGGTCCAAGTAGCGGAAAAGGGGTAAATTTCTCCTTTGGGTTTTAAGTTAGCCTTTTTTTCGGGTGTCACTTTAAACAGAAAGATGGTTTTAAAAGGCAAATTTTGTCAGGGGTACTTCTTTTACAATGGGTTGGTGCTGAGGGAAGTGGGCGGATTTTGGAATTTGCGAAAATGCAAAAAGATTTTTAACGAAAAATAAAATTTCAGAAGCTCCGTATGGTAGAAAAAAAGGTTTCTCCCCCTACTGGCCAAAAATGCACGAGGGATTGGCCCCCAAAAAGGACCCTCAACCCCCTGGTGCGAAAACTGACCGTGTCCTGTCAAGTTTTTGGACTGCAGCCCCCCCTTTCCAAAGGTGGGCTTGAATTCAGAGAAAATGGCTTGTGCGAGCCGGATGGAGAGTTCCAAGCCCTAAATTTCTTTTCAAAAAGGCAATACCGCAATTCAAAAATATGTAAAAGAAATTTGGGCCAGCCTTGGGTTATCGGTTTTTTTCCCAAAGGGGACGGCACGGGACGTCTGGAGCTGTAACTAAGTCAGGCCGTAATGTCCTTTACGGCCCATGGGGTGAATGTGTTCCCGCCCAGGCACACCAAAATTGGGGCAGAGACGCCGCTTTCCTCCACTTGTCAAACTGGGCTCTGCGCCAAATTTCCGCCTCCCCCACCCCCCCACCACCATCTCAGCCTCCACAAGTACTGCTCCTATACCAATGGTAGGGCACAGCTGTCAGCAGTTCACAACCCGGCGCCCCGGGAACAAGTCCAAGGGGAGGAACTGCCCGCTTGCAGCGAAATCGGTTTTGGCTTTTTTTCCGGCCAAAAGAAATCGGGGAAACCCTGGTGACACAATGGGAGGAACAGGTGCCTGCCACGAGGGGATGGCCATCGCCCGCATGGGGCATGTTTCAAATTGGGTTTTAAAAGGGTTTTGAAGTTTCCCCCGATTTCAGAAGATTCTGAAAAAGGCCCCGGAAAATTGCATAACTTTATCATTCCCAAAAGCCAGGAACAACCTCCTCGATTGCAGCGGCAGAAAGGCCTCCCCCAACACACCTGATATGCATTTTCCCCCGTTGGGAATTCCCCTGCACATTTGGACCGACGTATGAACGAGAAAGGCCCTTTAAAGATTTTTTTTGCCAGGCGGACAGGATACCCCCGGTAACTTTGATGTCAGCCAGTGGCACCACGGGACATGCCGTTTTTTGAGGCCATTGAGGAGGCGAGTTTTTTGTCAGCGCCAGGACAAGGGGTGAATACTCATTCCACTGCTTCATGTCCCGGAACAGATGCTGAAAAATCTGTCGGGCAGGGGGCCCGGAGACGTTGGGGGACTACATCTTGCGGCCAAATGAGTTGGTGGGGATGAAAATTTGGGGAGGGGGACATTGGAGCAGAAGCTTTTTCTGGTGAAAATTTGTGGATTTTCTTTCCCAGGTTAAAGAGAGGAGGGCAGGGAGCAGGGTGGGGGAGGGAGATGGAGATGAGGAAACGAGGGGAGATGACCCGGGAAGCTCCCTGGGATTTTACAGTGGGAATTTGGGGGCGGGGGCCCCCCCCGGGGTCACTTTTTGAAGATGGCCATCACCCTGCTATTTGCCGGCTATGACAGCCGAATAGGGCCCGATCCGGCAGAGGGAAGACTTCTGGCTCTCCCCCCTATTGGAACCCCTTAAATCTTCCCAAAAAGGGAGCCTTTTTTCCCCCGCTGTTAGAGGGAAGACAAAAATTTAAATACCTTTGGGAAATCCTCCGTATCAGTTGGCCCCCTGGGCCCAAGTTGGGGGGCATCGCCCTCCTTTTACAGGTTGACCGGGGGGGTTTTTCAGCGCTCACGACTACGCCGCGGCTGCCGGGGGGGTGGGGGGGGTAAAAGCAGTACCCGCTCCATCAGCAGGGAACCCAAGTCTGGATCACTTATGAGAACTTTTCAACCCCCTAGTGAGGGGGGGGCAGTCCCAGCAGCAGGAACCCGGACAATTTCCCCCAACCAAAGGTGGTGTCCTACTTGGACAGCAAATTGCCCCCCCCGTTAGAAGACCACTGGACTTTGGGAAAACCAAAATGGATGTGTGGACGCAAAAAATTGTCGAGTTTTCAGTGGATGAAGTTTTCCCTGCCACCAGTAGTGTGACATCAGGAAAGGGGTTTTAGTGCGGCGGGGGGGCCCTCCCTTACCCCTAGGGAAACCGCTTGTCCCGGGAAATTTGGAACGACTGAACCCTTTTTCCCAAAATGAAACAGGGATGGATCGGCCCTGTTTCCCCACAACACCAAAGCCTTTGGCCCTAGCTACAAAAAAACCATGACGCCCCCCCAAACTGTGAGAAAAGAGTCCCGGGTTCAAACTAAAACCCGCCTCAGCCCCTATTTTCATGCCGGGCCCCCCTGCCGATGCCAAAAAATCGGGACAGTTTTTTCCCTTTTGCCACCAAACCCTCTTTACCCGGGTTTGGGAAATTTCCCCCCACCTCCACACCTGTTTTAATTTTGCCCCCTAAAGTCATTTTGCGGTTTCTGGTGCCAAGACATCCACACCGTGTCATTTTGGCCCCTTTGTTTCCTACTCCTGTTTTTTTTTTTCCAAAACCCCCCAGAATGTCATTGTGCCCCCTGTCTGACCTAAAGCTGCTGCCCTGTGGGCTGCGCCCTAACCCCCCACTGTGTCATTTTTGCCCCCCGGGGGCCTTCTCCCGTTTTTTTCCACCTCCAGAATGTATTTTTTCCAAATGTCTGACCTCATGCTGCTTTCTTGGTACTGCAGGGGAAAAACCCCTTTCACTGTGGGCCCTTGTGCCACTCTGTTGGCCCCAAATCCGGTTTTTTTCCAACCCCCAAATTCATTGTGGCCAAAGTCTTACCCCCTGCTGCGCTGCCGGGGCCCCCACACTGTTTCATTGTGCCACTCCTGACCTCATCTGTGCTGTTGTTGCTGTGCTATGACCTCCCCCAATCGTCAATGTGCCACTCTGTGGCCCCACTTTTTTTTTGGCCACCTCCAGAATGTCATTTTTGCCACGCCGACCTCCCCTGCTGTTGGACAAATGCCCCCCACCTTGTTTGGTGCCACCTCTGCGGCCTAAACTGTTTTTTCCACCTCCGAATGTTATTGTGCCCCTGCCTGACCTCATGCGCTGCGCCGGCCCCCCACATGTGTCCTTGTGCCACGTTGACCTCATGTGCTTGGCGTCCCCCCACACTGTCATTGTGCCACTCTCTGACCCCAGCTTTGCTCCTGCCCCGTCATCTCCCCTCCGTCATTGTGCCCCCTGGGCCTACTCCCGTTTTTTGCCCCCCCAGAATGATTGGCCACTGTCTGACCTCATGCTGCGCCCCTTTTTCCCCCACTCTCTTCATTGTGCCACTCTGTGGGGCCCACTACTGTTTTCCACCCAGAATGTCATTGTGCCCCCTGTCTGACCCCTGAAATGCTGCGTGCCTTCATACTGTGTCATTGTGCCACCCCGTGGCCCAAAATCCCGTTTTTTTACCCCTCCAGAAGTCATTGTGCCACCTCTGACCTCATGTGCTGCTGCGTGTGCCCTCCCCCTGTGTCATTGTCCCCTGTCTGACCTCAATGCTGCTGCCGTGCCCTCCACCTGTGTCATTTTCATCTTTGACCTCATGCTGCTGCCCCCCGTCCCTCCACCTCTGTCATTTTGCATCTGTGGGCCCACTCCCGTTTTTTTTTTCCCCTCAGAATTCATTGTGCCCTGTCTGACCCATCTGTTTCCCCTCACCCCCTCTGTCATTGTCCACTCTGTGGCCTACTACTGTTTTTTCCACCTCCAAATGTCATTGTGCCCTGTTAACCCAGCTGCTGCTGCCGGACCTCCACACTTGTCATTGTGCCACCTTGGCCTCTCCGTTTTTTCCACCCCCAGAAAGTTTGTGCCACTGTTTGACCTCATGCTGCTGCCACCGCACCCCCACTCCTGTCATTGTGCCACTCTGTGGCCCCACTACTGTTTTGCCACCTCCCGAATGTCTTGGCCACTGTCTGCCTCATGTACGCGCCCTACCTTCTATGTGTCATTGTGCCCTCTGTGGGCCTATCCTGTTTTTGCACCTCCGAATTATTGTGCCCCTCTCTGACCTCATGCGTGCTGCTGCTGTCCCTCCCCCCTGTGTCATTGTGCCACTGTCTGCCCCCATGCTGCTGCTGCCGTCCCCCCACATGTGTCATTGTGCCCTTTGACCTCATGCTGCTGCCGCCGTCACCTCCCTCTCTGCATTTTTCCACTCTGGGCCCACTCCTGTTTTTGCCACCCCAAATGTCATTGTGCCCCGTTGACCTCATGCTGGCACCGTCACTCCACCTGTCATTGTCCCCTCTGGGCACTATGTTTTGCCACTCCAGAATGTTATTTTGCCCCTGTCTAACCTCAGGTGCTGTGCCGTGACCTCCACATGTGTCATTGTGCCACTCTGTGGTACTCCTGTTTTTTCCCCCTCCAAATGCATTGTGCCACTGTCTGCCTCATGCTGCTGCTGCGCCCCGTCCCTCCACACCGCACTAAAAGTTGCCACCCACTCTAGCTTGTTTTTTCCACTTTTGGTGGGATGTCTTTATCAGGGAATTCCCCCTTGAGTTTTTTTAGTTTTTGCCCTCTTTAATGGCCCAGGGGTTTTATGTGAACGATTCTAAGAGCGGCGGCGTCCGTGGTGTCAAACTAAAAAACAACATTGTATGAAGACCAAACCAAGCTCCCTCTGCATATTTAAGCATGGCACAATGTTCTACAGCACCCTGCAGGCTCTGTGCAGCCTGGAAATAGCTGTTTTTTAACGTGATTCGTCCTGAAGTAATTCGGACCAAATTTATTTTTGTTGGGAAATTCGGCGAAGTGACCGAACTGAATTTTTTAGAAATTCGCCCATCTCTACTGATCACACATATCTGCTCAAAGGGGGATACTTGTGAGGGTAATATTTATATCTTTTATACAATATAATATATATATATATTATAATATATATATATATATATATATATATATATATATATACTTAAATTTGTTGTAATCAGCCATAAGAACAGGATGAAGATCTCAGCAGAAAGTAATGTTAGTTAGAGACCCTTCCTCAGTGAGACATACTGGCTCCAAGATAAATTACTACACATGGCTGACAAAAACCATTGATCAGGACAAACTGAAGGAGGTGAAAAAACAAAAAAAAAACAAAAAGAAAAAAAAAAAAAAAAGAACAGGGATAAGCAGCTCTTTGATAAAAAAACGAAAATAAAAAAAGTATAGAATTCTTGTAGAAGGGTAGGGATTAGCTATAAAGGTGGGGAACTTCCTTTGTCTGGGTTAGAAGACACATGGGTTATACAGGCTGCTGACTGTTACTGTGTGACTTCCAATGCTTGCATTGAATACATTTTTTACTTTTATTTTACCTCCACTGATTTTAAATGAAAACCCGATCAACATCTAATGCTGTGTTTGTCGGCTGACAAACATACTATGCCTTATCAGGCTCAGCCATGCCCTGCCAGGAATGCAATCAAGGCTGTGTGTGTTTCCTGGTGCTGGTCTGAACACTGTCTGAGTCCTGTGCCTGCTAGAGGGTGATTGACAGGTTTTCCACCACAGCCATCTGTTAGTTTGGCTATCTGAACTGCAGATCATTGAGTGGTGACTGACATTTGCCTTCACCACTCATCTTTCTTCCCTATCAGCCTGAGATCTGTGTGGTTTTGACATCAGAGGGATGGTCCAATCACAATCTGGACCAAGACTCTGACATCCCTTAAGAAGCCCACTTTGTCTCTGTGCTTGTGATAGTCTCCTTTTGGCTTGAGTTGGCATTTTGTATCCTCTGTGTTGCCGTATTTTTGATCTCTTGGCTTGTCCTTTTGACCTCCTCATTTCATCTAGGTACTGTTGTGCTACTTATCTCTGGTTTGACCTGTATTTGCCTGACCACTCTTTATTGGGTTTGACTGTCTTTTCTTGTTCTGTATGTCACTTTTCCAGTGTAGGGGAAGTCGTACAGCATTCACCGACTGCTTAGGATCGGGTTGGCAAGTAGGCAGAGAAAGTTTTGGGTGGTCTAGCACTAAGGTTTAACCTGTGTCTGTTCCTGTTGCCCTATCTAGGTCCCAAGCCCCTCACAATGACATTGGATTTACATTTATTGAAGAAAACTGTCTAATCGTACTAATATCTAAACAGAAAAAAAACAAAGTTACAGTGGGCAAAAGAAAAGTGATCATGGAGTGTCAATGATTGGATTAAAGTCATATTCTATGTTAGCCGAGGGCATGAACCTTTCTCTGGAGATGCTCTAATGATACAAAAAAGATGTTGCCTGAAAAATACAACCACTCATTTATGATATGGGGCTGCAAGAACCAAGGGAGATCATACTTGACAGTCAATGCATGGATGTACATAGAAATTATGGACAGTTTTCTCATCAATAAAAAATAAGTTTGGTGATAATTAGTGTTAAGCGATTGCGTTGGCTATCGAGATCGATCGATAGTTCCCTATAAGTCGCCGCATCGAAAGGTTTTTCGGATAGTGACATCGATTATCGCATGACCACTAAAGTCTATGGGAGAGCAACAACACCTATTATTACACCCAAACAAGGCTGGTAGAAGCTGAAATAACATCCACAACAGTCAAATGGCATACATGCACATCTTAGCGCAACACACATAGTTTAATAAAAGTCCAGAAAAAAAGTCACAGACCATTTACTATCCTTTCTTGTACCACAGCCTGACCCTTATGCAAACCATCAGTCACCCACAAATTAAAAAGTGCCTAGAAGGCCTTTATGAATTTGAACAATCATGTTGACTTGAACAACATTGAATATCCCTACCTGGAATGCACATGAGCCCCAAACCTCATGACCCCCCTCATTTAAAAAGTCCGGAAAAAGGAGTCTTTCACCACCATTTTAGTTTTCTCTGGAATTGACTATAACTGTCCTGGGCCCACAGCGCATGAGCCCAAACCAGCAGAGACCCCCACATTTTAAAAAAGTGCCGGAAAAAGGAGTCTTTCAACCACCATTTTATTTCACACATGGACATTGACTATACCTGCTCCTGGCCACACATGAGCCACAAACTGCATGACCCCCACATTTAAATAGTGCCGAAAAAGGATCTTTCAACCACCATTTTAGTTTCACTGGACATTGACTATACCTTCCTGGCCACAGCTGAGCCCCAAACCTGCATTGACCCCCACATTTAAAAAAGTTGCCTGAAAAAGGAGTCTTTCAACCCCCATATTTTAGTTTCACTGACATTTGACTAGACCTGTCTGGCCACAGCATATGCCCAAACCTGCATGAGCCCCCACATTTAAAAAGGTCCGGAAAAGGAGTCTTTCAACCACCATTTTAGTTTCACTGCATTGACTATACCTGTCCTGGCCACAGCATTGACCCAGGGCCGGAGTTACAGTGGTGGCGGTGAAAAGCCCAGCTGGCGTCCTCATCTATTAACACGCAGTTAAAATGCCTGATGACCAGCAACGAAAACTGTCGTCAGAAGCAGAGGCGGAAGCGAAGTGGTGAGAATCCCACCTTCCTCTGTACACATCAATACCTGGTAGCGCTTGCCCTCCGATGAGTGTGGACCAATTGACTTCAAATGAGAAATACTGGTGGTTAACCTCCTGTTTACACCCAGGTGCCCTTTATCTTGGCATTCTTTTTTCTCATGTTTACTCAACGTGCTGGAGAAATGGTCTCTGTACTTTGTTCTCTGTCCGTGCTCCATACTCCATGTCCTCTGAATAACCTACATCTGGTCAAGTTTATTCTCTGTAACTCCCTAGTACAATTCAGAGGAAATTTTTTTAACAGCTAGGTGTACACAATTTTTTAGTACTTTAATTCAGAAAACACATTTTTAAATAGATGGAAACCCACCATGTCTTTGTTCACTTTTTTAATTTATTGAAAGTGGGTTGTCTCAATACTAGGATTTATACTATGTTAAAGATCTTGCGAAAACAAGTCCATTTTGCAATATGTGTCCATTAACAGTTCCACAACCTATTCCTGTTTCTGACAGCACCATCACCCTTGATCCACTCTTGACAATTGTGAAGAACAATTGTCGTTAGAAACACATGTTTTAAATAGACCTGAGTATAACGCTGCATGTCACAGCAAAAGTGCCCCAAAAATTCAAAGCATGAACCTGAGCCACTTATGGCTATGTGAAGAACAATGTCTGGTAGGAAAAACAACATAGTTTATAATAGGAAACCTGTAAAAGCTGACATGTCACAGCAAAAGATGCCCCCAAAAATTCAAAGCAGACCCTTAAGCCACTTGGTCATTTTGAAGAACAAATGTTCCCTGTTAGAACAACGATTTTCTTTATAAATAGACCTGATTATTGCTGCATTTGCAAAGCAGCATGACCCAAAAAATTTTACAAAATACTTCATCAGCCAATGTTAAAAATTGTGAGGAAAAGCCACTTAAAAGCCACATTTCTTTCAACTGACCATGATTATACTGTATCTCACATCACATGACCCCAAAAAATTATAAATATGACTTCTCACCACTGTTGAAAAATGTGAGTGAGAATTCCTCTTAGAAGCCACATTTCTGTTTCCAAAGGCACCATGATTATTGCTATTCTCACAAGCAAATGACCTCAAAAACCATTGAACAATGGAAAACTTCTAAGATAAAGTGAGTAAATGAGATACGTTTTGTCTGAAAACCTGCTGTCTTTACAGTTCCCCTCACAGCCAAACCAGCAAAATGAACTGTTGGGTAAAAGAGAATAAAATTGCATGTAGAAATGTATCATTTTAAAAAAAATTTTCAGAGGACCATTTCTGTTTGAAAAGGATGTGAAGTAAGACTGCAACTAAATCGTGACCACGGCAATTGGGGCCACAAACATCATCAGAGATCCATCGCCGTGAATCATCTTTGAATGGAAAGGTCAAACGTCCACATTATCAGTGGGAAAAATAGCCGGAGTGCGTTTTTTTTTTATTATGGGGGTCTGTAATGACTCCTCCAGCTGTGCTGAAGGTCCGCTCAGATAAGACCTGGCTGCTGGGGGCAGGAACAACACCTCTATGCTACCTAGCCACTCGGGCCATTCGCCATTTTGGATACCCACATCCTTTGGGTCCGGAACACATGCAAAAACATCGTGTTGAGGACGCAGATAGTCGTGACACCATATCTTAAGCTGATCTCTGGTGTTGGATGTGGCCCTGCATTGCATGCGTTGGGAGGTGGTTAAACAAAGATTCCAAGTCACCCATTAGGCTTCGTGCCTACCTTTGCCTGCTTGCCGCTACGCCTACTTGGCACTCCTACTGCTGCCCACGTCGCTGATGTTTTTCCACAGTGACATTGGAGACCGTGAAGCAACGCAACAGTTTCTCCAGTTAGATCAATCAGCAAGTGCTCCATTTCCTCATTTTACTCTCTATTTGGTTGTGAAGAAAGTGCTGATATTTTTGTTTTGTACCGTGATCCAAGAGGGTGGCCACCCATAACTGTTGTTCATTTTGATGGCCCTTAATGCGAGGATCATGTTGAGGAAATGGAGCCATCCAAGACTCTTGTAGAGATGGAGCATTGATTTCCCAAGCTCTGTCGAGGGGCACTAGGCAAACTATCTTCCTCATCTTCTTCTCCGCTGCAATTCCGCGCCAACCTCTTTCCAAGGTCAGGGACTCGGAAAGCATCGTGGTCTAAATGAATACCTCCACCTCCTCCCTCCGCTGCCTCCGAGCACAGCTATCACAACACAGCCCTGACTTGCCTGAGATGATTCACCTGAGAGCTGAGCGCCATTCCCTCCCCCCCTTGCACTATCACTGACCCCGAACCACTGCCTAGATAAGAATAATGATAATTTGTGAAAATGTGCGGGCCTTGGTGGATTTGACGGAGAGAAAGGCACCGGTGTCCGCAGCTAGTGAGTCCTCTCTCCGTCCGTCGCTGCGGACCTTGTTTCAGAGTGTCCACGATCGTTCCAGAACTAAAGCACCGACAATGCTCATGCTGACAAGGCATTGTTCCGCACTGAACCCATTTTGGGTGGCGATCTTCAAAAACTGGCAATGATGGTGCAGAGCTCTTTTCCACCGCCTCCACTCCGGTGGTTCCAACACCCCGAGGTCCGTACCGCTGCTTGTCATGGCCATGGTGTCCACTTCGTACTGCGTAATTGCATTGTGGCTCTGCCCACAATCGCAGGAGCATGTGAGGGTGGAATCACAGTGTGTTGCCCGTCAACAATGAGATGGTTGACGGGAACCGATCTACCTGCTACGCAGCCATCGGGACGAAGCAGGGTCTAACGGCGGCAGTGCGAACTCAGACCTCGAGCCTTCTCTTCAAAGCTACATCCAGACCCTGGTAGCATCTTGTAAGAAATTTCTGGAAACGACAAGAGTTCATTACATGTGCCAGGCAACGGGATGTGCACCACCTACCGATCTTAAGGTGCGGCAGCAGTTTTGCCCGTTATCGCACACCGACCTTCCTGCACAAGGTTCTTGTCACCCTAGCCAGCGCTCGGTCTCTTGCTTAAGCCTCACAGCTCCTGGACCTGTTGTGTGGACGGTCCTCCAAGGCAGATTAATTTCAACACGGCCCTTGTTCATCATGGCACGTGATTGCCGACCATAGGACCGCTTGGGGGAAAGAGGCCCTGCACCAACCCGTGCGTATTTGAAGAGCGTGCGCCGAGCCTAAGCCACCGGTCACCCCCAGAGAACATCTCACCCAGCGTTCCCAGTGAGCTTGATAGATAAATAAAAAATAAAAAATATGGTTATTATATATTGGGGGGGGGGGGGGGGGGTGGATATATTTATATAAATTATGATTTGGGGATGTTTGGGGGGGGTTTATGTTGTGTAAATGGAAGGAGGTAGATTAATGGTAGGGGTTGAGGGGAAGGGTATATTGATTATTAAAAGTTTGGGTTGTAGAGGAAATGGATGGTTGAGGTGATGATTTTTTTGGAAGAGAGATTAGGTTGGATGATGGAAATTATTAAAAGAGTGTAATAATTTAATTGAATATGGAATTACAAAGCCTGAAATGCATCTTATCTTTGGCTGGATTGATGTTAAAGTGTTTCTTCTGCTCCAAACCTTGGAAGAAAAATGGCGGGCTCCAGCGCAGGTCGTCAAACTGGCGGAAGGGAGAAGAAGTTAAGGATGGGTCTCTGTGGATGCTGGTGGTAATCGCGACGGTGGAGCTGAATCGGCTGATCCACCTGATCATGACTCTGAAGACATGGCAGCTAGGAACGCTTGGTGGTGGCGGAGAGGAAGGCGAGACAGAGGTGTGACAGTGGTTGGAGCTCGCGTCGGTCTGCCTTTTTTTGGCCCAAGTGTTTCCCTCCATTTCAACTCATGCAGTCGCTGCAAGTGACTAGACATTTGGTGTGGTTAACCACTTAAGTTCTGCCTCTGACTTATGCGTTTACGGCTAAGCGGCATATGACATCGCTGAGGTGAATCAATGGCTTTCACAAAGAAGGCCCAGCTTGAGAGTCCTGGACCTTTTTGACGCGATAAAGCGAGGAGCGGGTTTTTGCGCTGACCGGTGGCTGGCGAATCATATCTGCGGACTTCAGCGACCGCCCTCTCCCTTTTTGTGCGGGACCCGATTGACGACTACCCATCGTCTTCCTCCTCGTCCACTGATGAAGCGCTCGCAAGCAAATCTGCTGAATAGACCAGGATGGATTCCGCAATGTCGTCATCATCAACATCATCAACACAGTGAACTTGGTCGTCCTGACTTTCTGCATCCAGAATATGCGGTGATGCCCTTTTGTTAAAAACAAGCAAGGGGTGCACTGCATATGCGTTGGCCGACCGGGCCCGGATTTTTGGCCGATTGACCGCCTCCTTCACCTCCTCAGATTGCATCAGTAACTGGGCTGTCAGAGAGACTAAAATCATCCTCTGATCTTTTAACATGCCTTCTGACCCCAACCGCATTTTGTCATCAAAGAGGTCTTCAGACAAATGGATTATCCACAGTGGTGGGTACACGAGTTGACATTTGGGCTGCTTCATGTTGGACGATGCTGATGATGCTGATGACGACATTTGTGGCCGTGACTGCGAGACAGAGGTAAGACTAGCTAGATGCAGTTGCATTAACCACTGAAGGACAGATTGGCGACGATGTTCGTTACTTAGATTCACAGGGCCCTGACCCAGCGATGACAGGCCTGACGATCCGCTGGCATGCGTGTTGTCGCCAGCACTGGAAGGAGCACCTTCTCTCGTACCTCTACCTCCATGTGCTACCCCCCTCTTTGCTCGCTTACCACCTGCATTTCGCTCCATGTTCAAAATATAAAAATTTGAGAAGGTATGGAATAGTTTTGGAAAGTCTCTTATAAAAGACGCAAATCACAGCTATTCTCAACTCCCTCTAATCAAAACAAAATGGCTGTATTCAAATTTAACTGCATGGTTTCTATCAACAACTCGGTCCTCGGCAAAAGTCCAAAAAACACGTATCTGTTATGTTTTGTTATAATAAACGGTATTTTTTGCACCTTTCAATTCACCTGTGGTGAATATAGAATTGCAGTTTTAAGATTTACGTAGATGCTGCTCAATGAACAGTGCTGGTGCGCAAAAGTCAAAAAACACGTAACTGTTATGTTTTGATAAAATAAACGCTATTTTATGCACCTATCAATTCACCAGTGGTGAATATAGAATTGCTGTTTTAAGATTTACGTAGATCTGAGTCAATGAACAGTGCTTGGTGCGCAAAAGTCAAAAAACACGTAACTGTTATGTTTTGATATAATAAACTGTATTTTTTGCACCTTTCAATTCACCTGTGGTGAATATAGAATTGCTGTTTTAAGATTTACGTAGATGCTGCGTCAATGAACAGTGCTGGGTGCGCAAAAGTCAAAAAACACGTAACTGTTATGTTTTGATATAATAAACGGTATTTTTGCACCTTCAATTCACCTGTGGTGAATATAGAATTGCTGTTTTAAGATTTACGTAGATGCTGCGCAAAAGTCAAAAAACACGTAACTGTTATGTTTTGATATAATAAACGGTATTTTTTGCACCTTTCAATTCACCTGTGGTGAATATAGAATTGCTGTTTTAAGATTTACGTAGATGCTGCGTCAATGAACAGTGCTGGGTGCGCAAAAGTCAAAAACACTAACTGTTATGTTTTGATAAATAAACGGTATTTTTTGCACCTTTCAATTCACCTGTGTGAATATAGAATTGCTTTTTAAGATTTACGTAGATGGCTGGTCAAAGAACAGTGCGGGCGCAAAATCAAAAAACACGTAACTGTTATTTTGATATAATAAAGTATTTTTTGCACTTTCAATTCACCTTGGGGAATTTTGAATTCTTTTTTTAAATTTTCTAATGCGGTCAATGAACAGTGCTGGGGGCGCAAAAGAAAAAACACGAAAAATTTTTTTTTT
>JAODAL010032884.1:0-45000 GCA_025379985.1 Phyllomedusa bahiana
TTTCCCGGGGGGCGCTTTTTGGAATGTAGAGGGAGGGGACCACATCATGGCAGGAATTAAATCTCTCTATATTTTTAGCACATGGGCTCGGAAAGCCATTCTCCACAGAGGCTCCAACCTGGGGGCCCAAATATGGATCTTTTCCGGGAGAAGTGTCTTTCCTGCAGGATGGATTGGGGGGAGGCCGCGCAAAAAGGAAAAAAGGACAGAAAATTTTCCAAAGGGGGCCCATTTTTAAAAAACCCCTTTCATTATCAAAAAAACAAGCCAACACAGATTTTTTGGGGTAACACTACGTGTTCCGCGGACAAAGGCGGGGACGCCCATAGGGACTTAGACACCACTGGACAGCCAAAACCTTTAGCCCACCGACCTCTTCCTTGTAGACATCTCACATAGGCTGGTTTGAGATAGCAAATAGCTCACAATCGCAGTAAAGGGAGCCCTGGGATCACCCACACTGGTTAAAAAACCCCCATGCACGGGAGTAACTGCCTCCAAAACGTTAAAAAATCGGGGGGGGATCATAGACCATTTGCCCAACGCCACCTCCCGGAACGTCTTTTTTAGGGGGGGCCACTGAACACCCAAAAGGGGGATGTACCCCACCACCCAAATCGGGAACGCCGCCATACTAGAGAAGGAAAAGTCCCTGTCGACAGTCTATTAACAGGTTTTATGTTTAGTTTTGTGTTGGATAACTATCTGTCTTAATCAGTCTATGTATCCAAATTTTAAAATATGCTTAAAAAACGACTCATAACAAATTTTTAATGTTCAAAAACCAAATGTTTTTATTTTTTGAAAAAAAAAAAAAAATGAATCCCACCACAACGTTACAACTTGTCTCCTAAAAAACTTTGAACTACTATGTAACCTTAATGATTGCCCTTTTAGATGTGTAAATGGCTTGAAGGATTCAATAAAATTCCTTAAAAAAAAAAAATAAAAAAAAAAAAAACAAGCTCTGGCATATAAGTCTGGGGGGAAGTGTCCTAGTAAAGGAGAATTAGAGGTATTAATGTCAAAGTGCCGGGCCTTTTAAAAAATCTTAGTAAAACAGAGCAGGAAAGGGATTGTCGGTCAGAACGGGGGCAGCGCCAATGCGTCCCGGGCCCGGGATGGAGACAACGCCATTGTACAGATCCTCTTACCCCCTCTCTGCCAAAAGGAAGATCTCGGATGAGGTCTGGAGTTTTTAAATTTTCTGAGGCCCTGGGATCTTCTTCAGGCCCGAATCCTTTCCATTAAACCAGATAGTATTTTTTACCTTTGAGATGTTTTTCAGCTAATATTTTCTGGACATCGTAGATGTAATTGAAATTCGCTTCAGTAGGATACGTCACAGATTTCTGGGAAAAGAGGTTGAAGACAAGAGACTTAAGAAGAGAGACAGAAGGAGAGACAGAAGCAAATGGAGCTTATAGTAGACTGAATTCATTTATCGAATGACTGGGAAAAGGGTCCAAAAACTAATCCAAGCTTGAGACTGGGGATCTTCAGGTGACCGTACTTGGCAGAAATCACACCTTTTTTCCTAACGGAACAAAAAATGGGGTCTCCCCCGCTTTTTTATCGGGCTTGGTCCAGGAGGAGACTTTGAGGAGGAAGCTGGGTTTTCTTTCCAGATACGAGCAGTTTTTCCTGGATTTGTAATTAACAGCTGGAACATCCAAGGGATAGGGAGAGGGAGAAGGGGTAAAAAGCACCTGTAAACAATGAAAAGGGGGGAGAGGCTCCAACAGGGGGAGAATTAAATGATTTTAAAAAAATTCGCCGAATTGTCTTGCTGGGAAGAGATGAAAATGACAAAGGTTATTCACCTTTTCCCCTTGGAAGAGGGTTTGTAGACAGAAAAAAATCATCTACCCTTTAACGGGTCAAGCCTCACCAAAAAATTTTGGCACAAGTGAACTCCAAATCAGCCAATATGGAAGGGAAAACCATGTAAGTGGAACATTACTAAAAAAGGTAACTGACCGTTTGGGCAACCGAAAATGGTACAAAAAAAGGACATTTTAGAAAAGCTATCAGTGACCACCCACAAAACTGTATGACCCAAGGAGGTGGGTAAATCAGAACAAAGTCCATAGCTTCAGTATATGGGCCAGGGTTTTAAGGTATAGGCAGAGGTTGGGAAGTTTTTGATGTAACCCTTGTTAAACACAGAAGAAAATTTTTGAAGGGTAGAAAAATTGGAAATTGAAGAACATTCTCTCAGGCGGTGTGCAAAAGTCCTTCCCAGGAGGAATTTTTGGGGGTTGAGGGGACAGCAGAGATTAGGCATTCCAGGGAAATGATACGTGGTTTCAAAAAAAACCCTAAAAATGGGAGGAACGGGAAAGGGGGATCTGCCTTCAAATTCTCTTCAGGCCTGTGCTAAAGGCCCTTTAAGGAGTGTTGTTGCTTCCTCAGCCAGGGTTCAGCATGGTACTTAGTGAGTTAAGCACTTTAGCCAGTCCTTAGCTGGGGAGGGGGTTTAAACCTCTTTGTGTCTGCCAGTCTCTGCTGGTGATTGCTTTTCATGTCCAAGCTGTCTGTTTTGTTGGTATTTGGCTATTCTTTCTGGTTACCCCCGCCTGTCCCTTCGTATTGTATCCCCCGGGTTTTTGCCCCGGGGGCCTTCTGACTATTTGTTTTCTGTGGCATTCATTCCATGTCGTACGTTTGTCTTTTGTGCACGTTTTACCAGGTACAGCTCAGGAAGAGGTATGAGTGAGGACCGCCCTTTTGGGGGCCCGGGTTGTTTGTTTGGGGCAGGGCAAGCCAGGGCAGGAATAGGGCGTCCCGCACAGAATCATCTGCCCTTATTTTTTTCCCTGGAGCCCAGCAGCTTCCCTATTATGGAACCAAATAAGGCACTGGTGAATCAAACACATGTTTTGATGCAGTTTGTGCAGGACCTGGCACGGAGGGTGCAGCTGCAGGAGACTACTTCTCCCCTGAATGCGTTTCCCATACCCCTGGAGTTCAGCTCAACATCCCAAACCTTTTTTTTGGACCACAGTACCTTTTCTGTTTTCCGGGAAAGTTGCAAATTGTACATCCAGCTCAGACCCCACTCATCTGGTTCTGAGGAACGAGTGGGGCTCATAATTTCCTTGCTACAGTGGGCTCCACAACCTTGGGCCTTCTCCTTGGACCTTGGCTCTCCAGACCTATCGTCTGTTGACTCATTTTTTCTGGCCTTGTATAATGAACTGGATGTCAGCTCTGTAGCCGAGACTAATCTTTTGTCTCTCCATCAGGGGCAGCGACCAGTGGAAGACTACTGTCCAATTTTTAGGCCTAGCTTGCCCACAGGGAATGACCCCGCCGGGGTTTCTTTTTCTGAAAGGCGTCTGAGACACTTAAGAATTTATTGATTAACTACCCATAACTCAAAAACCTGTAGGAACTAATGACCCTTGCTATATGACACCTAGACAGTCGGTTTCCCCCCATGTCCCAACGGAGCAAAAGCCTCTAAAAGCTAAGGGGCCCCTTTTTTTCACTGGGGCACATTCCTTCCGAAACTGACCAGAGTGACTGATTCCAGAGAAACTCCAGTGCCTACACCTCAGGGGGTTGTGAAAACCCCCAAAATATACTTCATCCCCAAATTTCCGTATCATCAATATCACAGCTTCCCCCGGCCCAGGAAAAGCTCCGTTTACACATTAATTAAGCCCATTGTAAATTTTGGGTAGATTTTCGCACGCATACACTGGATACCCAAAAAACTCTACTTCCCCTTTAAATTTTAGCACTGAACAAATGCAGCTCAAACTCTAAAGTTTCAAAGACTTCAATCAATCTAACCCAGTCGGGTCTCCCCCATTTTTCATACGTTTAGACGCCCACTCATAACTGGCATGGCGAGTTCATATCTAAAAAAAGGGAACCCCCCAACCACGGGCCCATTTCCGGGTTTCCAAGGCGCAGGGAACTGAATACCAGAACCGGGCCCCCGGGGGGGGGAGTCCATAAGATAGGCGTGTCTCATACCCAGGCGGGGGTAACCCAGCCGATTCTGATAAAGCACCCTGGGTTCTGTGCAATCCCTGCCGAGTTATAGTCCATTTTTTGTGTTTGTACCCAAAACTGCATGACCTGAGTGGGAGGAGTTCTAGACCGTCCCAGGGGTGGTAGGGGGCTCCACGGGGCTGTCCCCACAAGATATAACGGGAGCAGGGTTGGCTCTGGGTTTTGATCCAGGAGGGGGGCACCAAAGGACATTTCCGGGAGCATCCAACACAGCAGCCAGGCCACATAAGCCTCCCAGTGAGCCCAACCAACAACAAAGGAATTTGACCTATTTTAACTGCCCCTGTCTGTAATCCAAATTTGTATGTGCACCTCTGGCTTTTACCTGTATAAATTACATTCTGTATAATTACCTGTCATTTTCCCTTCAAGGCTAATTAATCATAAACTTTAATCTGATTAGTCTGTCTTGATCATGGGCCTCACCCCCCTAATCCTCCAAAAAGATATACTACCCAAGGGGGTGGATCCTAAACCCCAAAAATGGGAACGGACCGGTCTTATAACTAAACGAGAGAACGGGGGCAGCTTTGTTTGTCTCCCTGTCCAGCGTGGG
This sequence comes from Phyllomedusa bahiana, assembly GCA_025379985.1. NCBI lineage: Eukaryota > Metazoa > Chordata > Amphibia > Anura > Hylidae > Phyllomedusa > Phyllomedusa bahiana. The sequence goes on from JAODAL010032884.1 coordinate 4,583, forward strand.
GGGGGTTTTAACAGTGGAAATATCTGGCTGACCTTGTGCCCCCCCTAAGGCACGCAACTGAGTACACCCCAAGCAGCCTCGTCCCTAAAATGGCCGGGGGACTAGGCTTTTTTTCGCACAAATTGGGGGCAGAGCGGTGGGACAAGACAATAGTGTGTGTGGTCGGTTCCGTACTCCCAAACACTAAGGCTGCCACATGGGTTTTGCGCGGGGCTTAAGATTAACTCAGCACTAACCATCAGAGTCAGATACAAGTTTTTGGTGCATCAGTTGCAGTTTTTGTGTCAAGTGACCAAGGGTTCAAGGATGGTGGCGACAAGGGCAAAGTTTTAGCCCAGGGGAAAACAGGGGTAAAGTGACCCAGGAGACCCGGGCCCAGACCAGGCTATGGACTAAAAGGGCAGGGGGAGTCCAGCTCGGGCTCCTCAAGGAGCCATCGCAGGTGGTCAGTGCCGCAGTGGGCAGCTCACAATGGGCTATTCCCTGCAAGCTCCCGGGCTAAGCTTGAGGTTGGAGACCTTACACCTACAAGGCCTCCACAGCTCAGAACTTTGGAGCGGATGAGGATCGTCAGTGGGCCCGGGACCCCAAACATGCTACAGCGGGAAAAGGGCCAAGTCCCCCCCCGGGCCAGTCAAGACCCCTGAGACCCAGGTCCCAAAGTTGAGGGGGGGATTTCCCATGCGGGAAAAAGGGTGGAGACCTGGACCCCTTTCCGCTGGCATTTGAAAAAATTTGCCGCCACACCATGTGCCTGAGGACCGTGGTTGGGTTTTTCTGACTCCTCTCTCAAGGTAAAGCTCTGGAATCTCGGGCCCTCCCCAGCGATCCCCCCATCTCGAGGGGAAATCAGCAGGCACTGATCCGAAGTACAATCTCACTCCAAGTACAGAAGAAGCTCCGAGTTTCAGGGGGGTCCTAAACACTGGGCCGACCACATGCGGCCCTCCAAGAGAAATCGACTAGTGGACCCGGGGCAAAAGTCACCACCTCCACAGCTGAAGGACCCAAACACCACGGGGGCATTTTGTGGAACCCCCCAGAGGCCTCCAGCAGCATTTCGGCCCGGGAAAAAACCTGTGGGGGCCACCGCCACAGCAAACCCGCGGATGATATCCAACAATGGGGCCCGGGAGGCCAGAACACCCCAGCTGAAAGGGGGGGTAAGATGCCTGCGGGGCCAGAGTCCCTACCCCTAACCCCCGGGGGGCCCAAAACCCCAAGCCCGACTCGTCACCTTTGCAAACACCCGGGGGACATTTAAGGCTGATTCCCCACACCAAAGGGCCCGTCCCATCCCCTTTTCCAAAGCCCCCCAATGTTTTGTGTGTGGGGTGGGGGTGGGGGAAAGGGCCCCCTTGAAACTCCCAAACCCATCACCATGGGGGGGTCTTTTTCCCAGGGACCGGACACCGGCGCGGAGATGTTTTCGGCCGACTGGGTCCCCAAAGACTTTCCCCGGGAAAAGATTTGCGCTGCCCCGGGAAATTGGGGGCGTTGGCCGGGGGTGCCCTTGCCGGGGGGTGAAAATTTGGACGGGGGTCCGGGCGGGGAATGCGGGGGGTTGGAGTGTCGCCGAACAATCCACTGTATTTTGTTAGGACAGACTTGGGGCGGCGGGTACCCTTTTAGGCCCTGAAGCCCCGGGGCTGCCCCCCCTAAATTGATTGTCACCCAAACATTTAATATTGTGGAAAAGTTGTGAACAGCATACTGTCATACTGAAGGGAGTATGGGGGGGGTTTTGAAAATGGTTGCCCTCCCATCCGTGGAGAGGAATAAGGTCACAGGTTGCAAAGGGCAGCGGGGTGGTTTCCAGAAAGCTCTGTATTTTTTTTCCCGGTGTGGCATCAAGGGGACAAACAGGGGGCAACCGCTGGGTGGGGAGCAGCGGGGAGGAAAAGGGGCTCCCTTAAACCCCAAGGGGTCTCCCAACAGCCGGGGAGACGGGGGGCGACGCAACCGTGGGGGAGCAGCCGGGAGACAGGGCCCCAGGAAAGGCCCACAGAGCGGGGTCTCTCCACAAACAGGGTGTCAGAGGGCCCCGGTTAGGCCAAGCAGACTGGGGCTTATATAAATACCGAGGGGAGGGCCCCACCACGGTTTGCAAAAGGGCGTGGCCGGGTGTCACGCCAGTGGGGGGGCCAGGGGCCCAAAGCCCCCCAGGTGCCCCACGGTATTTCTCCCCCCTCGGGCCAGGTAATGCCCGGGTAGGGAGGCCAGGAGAAGTCCCATGGGAACCAGAAAAGACTGGCAGTCCATCCCCTTCTAGCCACGTCTAGTCGAGAGTTTTTAGGGAGCGTTAGCGGTGACGCAGCCGAAAGCTCTCAAGGAGCAGGGGCACAGCCACCCTTGGACTCAGACACCCCCCGGGGGGGGTCTGGGACCAAGGACGCTGACCACGGGCGGTCCGACCGGTTTTTACCGGAGCGTGGCCCCGGACCGAGGTTGGTGGGACCCTTCCGTTCAGGGAGTTGTTTTCGGGGTGGGCACGAGTTCCGATGGCCCGACACCTAGGGGTCACCAAGACCAAAAAGGCGCCCAGCATTTCTACTGGCCAAAGAGGGGACTATGGGCTGCCTACTCCGTTCGTGCGACACCTTTCAAGGGGGGGGAGGGGGGCCCAAAGGCCCCAAAACCCCACTGGTACCTTTTTGCCTATCATAACGACCTTTCAGGAGGGGGGCTGTGGATTTTAATTTTGGGCCGCTGTCCATTCCAAGCAGCTCCGGGAAACGCGCATAAATGACGGAGTAGACTACCCACTTGGACCCGGGAAACGGGAGCCTTGTTGTCCTTCGGGCCCACAAGGTGGCCACCGCCTTACTAGAGATTTTTTTCTCGATGGGGGTTTCCCCAGGAAATGCTCACTGACAGGGGGAAACCCCTTCAGTCCAGCTAAGGAGCCTTTTAAGCTGAACAGGTAACATCGTGGCCACCGTACCACCCACAGACTAATGCCTTGTAACGGTTTTTAATGGCACCCTGAAGCAGATGCTTAAGAAAGTTGGTCCCACACCCCGGGCGCGACTGGGAGGGTACCTCCCACACCGCATTCGCATAACGGATTCCCAACGCCCAAGGGGTTTCGCTCCCTTCACTCCTTATGGGACGTGTACGGGGCCCCGGCTCTGGGAAAGGGGGCCCGGGGGAAAAATTAGCAAAGCCGGGGTGTCGGTCATTGATTAGTCGTGGCTTCCGTGACAAAATGCAGCCCCTTTACCCCCTACAACGAAATAGCGACGGGCCCCCGGGCCCACCAAAGCATGGTACGACCCGAACCTTGTGAGAGGACCTACCAGGGGGTTTAGAAAGTGGGGACTGGCCCCACCACAGGACAAGCTCAGGGGCCTGGGGAAAGGGCCCCTATTGGCCCACAACTCAACGCAGCACGTACCGGTCACCCCCCGGCCACGCCGGGGGAAGGCGGGAAAGGGTTCCACATAACATGATGAAGGGGCATCATGACGGGAGGCAGTGCCCTTCCGTGTGCAAAACCCCCCCGAAACGGTGAATGGGGAACCTCTTGGACATGCGCCCCTTCAGGGGGGGGACCATAGAGGATTGGAGATTTGTGGACACTCCTGAGGACCAACGTCCCGTTTGGGAACTCCTACCCCTTTCCGGCATTGTTTACTAACGTGCCCGGAAGGACGGAGCCCCCCGTCCCCCGGGTCCCCCCCCCCGGGGGCCCCCCCCAATCCCGTTCAGCATATCGGATCTCCCCCAAGGGGCACAGCACTCGTGAAAGATTGACAGATGCGAAACTGGAGGTTTTACCAGGCTCCAAAAGTGCCTGGGCCTTTTGCCTAGTCCCTCGTCCCCAAGAAGGATCGGACCCCGTTCGCGGGGGACACAGGGGCTCAACGCTGTTCACCGTAGTTGGGGGGGCCCCTGAAGCCCCCAAAAAAAAAGCCCGGAAAAGTGGAAATGCCATCTGCATTCCTTGCCCACCCCCAGGAAAAACCAGAAGCAGGGGGATGTTTCCCCCCTTCTTGGGCCCGCGGGTACTATAGAGGTTTGTTTTCCACCATAACCTGGCAAAGCCCCCACAGCCTCACCAGGAAGAGGTTTCCCTCCCAGTCGATTGGACAAACACTGCGGACGGGCCTTTTCCCAACCCTCAAAGCGCCTTGTCCCGCCCCCCCGTACTACAACCGCCGACTCCCCGCAGTTTTAGTAAGACCGACGCCATACTTTGGCCTCGGGGCAGTGCTCACCAGGTGGACACAACGGACAAGAAAATCCCGTTATGTACCTGAGCCGAAGCTTTTGCCTGGGGAATGGGCCCATTCCACCCTGGGAAAAAGGATGCCCGGCATAGTTGGGCCCCTGCAGCGGCTGCAACCCTATCTATACGGGGGGGGGGCATTTCATTGGGAGACAACCACAACCCCTGGTTGGTTACACACGTCCCGGGAAACCCAAAGGGGGGTTGCTACCTGGACCGGGGTTCCAATGTACAACTTTGCCATCGCCACCCAAGGGCCCAACCCAGCAACCCGATGGGGTTTTCCCCACAAGGGGAGGGGTCAGCTGGGGGCCTGGGGAGCCGGGGGGAGGTCTGCCCCTACGGGCCCCAAAAGGGGGGGGGTGGAGGAAATCCACTCCAAAAATAAACTTCATCCCCATTCCGTACATAGATATCACAGCTTCCCCAGCCCAGGGCAAGCTCCGTTTAACATTAATTAAGCCATTGTAATGCCTTTCGGGGGAAAGTTCGCACAGCGGACATCGATACCTCAAAAGAACCCCTTTCCCTTAATTAGCACTGAACAAATGTTGCCAAACCTCAAGCTTCAAAACTTCAATCAAACCAACCCATCGGTCGTCTCCGTATTTTTATATCGATTTATAGGCGACCAGCTCATAACTTTATGGTAGTTCTATCTCAAAATATGGAAATCCCCCCCAAACCACAGGCCCATTTCCGGTTTCCAAGGGGCCCGGGGACTGAGATTCCAAAACCCGGGCCCCGGGAGTCCATAAGATAGGCGTGCCAATCCAGGGGGGTCGGTAATCCAGCCGGTTTTGATGAGCTAACCGGCTCGGGTTTTTTGTGCCAATCCCTGCCGATTTTATTCCATTTTTTTGTTTTGTATCAGAAACTGCATACCTGATTTGGGAGGAGTTCAAAGACCTCCCGAGGTGTGTAGGGACTGCCACTGGCTGCCCCACACAGAAAAAACAGGGGGCCAGGGTTTTTGGGTCTAGGTTTATCCAGGAGGGGGGGCCCTAAGAGATTTTTCCCGGGGCATCCATAACACACCAGGCCACATAACCCCCCCATTTTAGCCCAAACCAAGCAACAAAGGTAACTTGACCTTTTTTAAAAATGCCCTCTGTCCGAAAACCATAATTTTTAAGTGCACCCTGGCTTTTACCTGTATAATTATCTTCTGTATTATTCCTTCAGGTGCCCTTCAAGGCTAATTAAACTATAAACTTTAATCTGAGTTTGTCTGTCTTTATCACGCCCACACCCTTTCCTCGGTCTATAGTATATGCACCCAAGGGTTGGTTTCCTGACCCTGCTAAAGTCGGTAACGGACTGGGCTTAAACTAAACAGAGAAAGGGGCACTTGTCTGTCTCCCTGGCCAGCATGGACAGGGTTTTAACATGGAACAGTACGGCTGACCTTGGCCCCCCCCCAAGGGCAAACGCAAAGTCGAGATACACCCCAAGTCAGGCCGACCCCCTTTAAATGGGGCCCGGCGGACTAGCTTTTTTCGTCCAAAAAGGGTCAACTGGTGGCCAGGTATTTTTTTTGTCACAAAAAAATTATACCCTTTTGTATTGCATAAAACCACAAATTTTCCCCGGTTTAAATTTTTCAACTGGGCTCTCATGAATTTCCGAACCAAGGTTTTGCTGCATACTGCTATCTCGCCCCTTAATGTGGGCTAAGACAACACAAACCCCTCACAAGGGCAATAAGGTTTCCCCATGTCTAATTTTTCCTTTTAAAATTTAAGTTGTTGCATTCAAAGTTTATATTCTTTTTTTTTTTCCAATAACCAACCGCTGATATTGTCCCTTTGGGGGTTTCCCCGTTACGGCTCACAAACCCCGTAATCGATTGGAGAAGGGACATTGTAAAAAGGGGCCAGGTGTCATAAACATTTTAAAAAACTTTCTTTTTCTACTGTTTCACCCAGTAACTGGGTCCGTACCAATTTTTGCTAATTTTTCGATGATTTTTTTAAACAGGCTGAATTATTCTTTACATAGCCCATTTACTGTGCTATCAAATTACTGCCGGAGGGGAATTCCCAAAAGGCATAATGTCCTTTCTGCACCAGAAGAAAAAACTATGAAATTATGTCAAGGGTGGTCTCCGCAAGGATCATATAGCCCCTCCACCCCCCCCCCGGGGGCTTGTTTTTCTTTTAAATTTAAAAGGGTAGAATCTCGAGACTTCATAACTACCGGTGAAAAAAAATACGGTTTAAAAAAAAAAAATATTTTATTAGTGCAAGATAACAATCTATGATCACCGTGAGTGACTGGGGCAGACCTTAGTCCTTTCTTTTTTTTTTCTTAACGAATCTAATTCAGTAATACTTTTACACCCTACTTTATATAAAAAAATAATTTATTTTACAATCTTCAAAGGATTTTTAAACTAAAACGTTACAAATTTCAAACATAGAAAACAATACCAAAAATGTACTACGTTACCAATATGAATTTTGTGTAAATAGGTAAGTGGTCCCTTTCCTTCATTCAGAGACCCCGAGTTAGGCCTCAATGGCTTCTCCATGGTCAGCACATGGCCCCTTCTCCCCACATGACCTTTCCCAAAGGGCTGTTGGGTCCCCCCTGGGTTCCACCCCTGATTCCCCACACCCCTTCCTTTTAAAACCTTTCCAGTGGGTTGACTCTCAGTTGGGGTCAGGGGATCACTACAAACCATTGTGAATACAGCTAAATACACTCCCCCCCCATTTATTAGGACACCCCTGCAAACGGGGTTGGGCCCCCTTTTTCCTTCAGAACTGCCTCAATTCTTCGTGGCAAGATTCAACCAATTTTTTCAACGATGCTCAATTGGTACCAAGGGCCCAAAGAGTGCCAAGAAAATATCCCCACACCAGACACCACCACCACCACCTGAACCGTTATACAAGGGAGGTGGATCCATGCTTTTATGTTTTTGACGGGCCCAAAATTTTGACCCTACCATCCGAATGTCGCAGCAGAAATCGAGACTCATCAGACCAGGCAACGTTTTTTCCAATCTTCTACTGTCCAATTTCGATGAGCTTTTGGGGAAATTGGGGCCTCAGTTCCTGTTTTTTTGCTGAAAGGAGTGGCACCCGGTGTGGTCTTCCCGCTGTAGCCCCAATTTTGCCTCAAAGTTCGCCGTAATGTGCGTTCAGAGATTCTCTTTTGCCTACCTTGGTTGTAACGGGTGGCTAAATTTTAGTCACTGTTGCCTTTCTATCAGCTCGAACCAGTCTGCCCATTCTCCTTTGACCTCTGGCATCAACAAGGCATTTCCGCCCCCAGGACTGCCGCTCACTGGATGTTTTTTCTTTTTCGGACCATTCTCTGTAAACCATAGAGATGGGTTTGTGCTGAAAATCCAGGAGATCAGCAGTTTCTTTAAATACTCAGACCGCCCTTCTGGCACCAACAACCATGCCACGTTTTAAAGGCACTCAAATCACCTTTCTTCCCCCTACTGATGCTCGGGTTTGAACTGCAGAGGGTTGTCTTGACCATGTCTACATGCCTAAATGCACTGAGTTTTCCGCAATGTGATTGGCTGATTAGAAATTAAGTGCTAACGAGCAGTTGGACAGGTGTACCTAATAAAGTGGCCGGTGAGTGTATATTAGGTTCATCCTCTTCTTCTGATGTCATCGGCTCTAAACCAGCTTTAACCAGCTCTTCACCAACCTCCAAAATAGCAATGCCAGCAACTTTATTTATACCTTTGTCCATGTGCTCGTGTGTTGCCTTTGTATAATATATGATGAATATAAAATATAATTTCTGTACCTTTTACTTGAAATACCTTTTAACATTTCCCCCTCTTGAGGGTGAGATATCAATTGAATCCTCAACATATCACTTAAAATGTCAATATGCATATCACAATTTTTGAATATTAATAATGAATGTTATGGTAGAAACCGTGATAATTAGATCAGGTTTTCTGACCCTAATCCTTTCGACGACATCTTCTTTTGACTTGTTAGCAACAAAACATGAACACAGTCTCTATAAAATAAAACTTCTTTTTTTTTCCTTGAGATAAAAGCCCATAACATCTATAAACAGTCCATAAATCCATCTGAAAAGTAAACACCAAGTCCATACAGGGATTTTTTGCTACCCACGGGCCATCTCTGAAAGGGAACAACTTTTTTGACTTTCCAGGCTTGTCACGTGAAAAAAACCCCCGCCCCTTTTCAACAGTTTGGACATCATGGTGGCATCCAGGCTGGCATTGTTGCTCCACTTAGAAGTCCATCACAGTCTCTTTATGCATAGAAAATAATAATGGGATATGGAGGGTTTTGCAAACCATCCATGTCAACCACTGAACCACCAATCAAATCTTTTTCTGAAGATCTAAAATCCATTGATAAAACACAGTTCATTATTTTTAATATCATTGATAAAGCACAGTCATTTGAATATCATTTATAAAGCAAGTTCTTTATTCACGGCGGCCCGGGCCGCACCGTCCCTGTGCGCACGGGGTCCCGGCACGGGTGTGCGGCGCCCACAGCCGTGGTCCCCTTTTCCTTTCTGGAAACCCCGTACTTACCCGTCCCCCTCCCGTCTCCAGCTCTTAAGCGGGATTATGGGGCGGCGCGGCTGGGCCGGGTTTAAAGGGCCAGCGCGCCTTTAATTGGTTAATTGACGGGCGCTGGTCCTATATATGGTAGACGTCCCTAGCACTCGCTGCCAGTCTGTTGGTGTGTGTTTTGGAGGTTTAGAGTGTTTGAGTTCAGTCTTGATTTCCCGTGTAACTGTCCGCCTGCTTAGTTTCCTGACTTGCCTGTTTTGCCGCCTGCCGTGCCATGACATCTGCCATGCCTCTGACCACGAACATCTGCCGCCCTGCCCTGGGACCTTCTGCCTGTCCGACTACGCCTTGTCCGGTTTACGATATTTTGCACACGCTGTACCCCGGCCGCCATCGCATGCAAGTCACGTATAGGCGGGGTAACGACCTGGTAGACTCAACGCCGCAGCAAGTCCATCCGCTTTGCGAGGGTTGGTGAAAACTACCGGGGCGGGCTACTTGACTCCGTTCCCTGGAGTGGCTTTTTACGCTTATCTTCGCTTGCGTTGGCTGGCCCAGCAGATTCCAATCGCTCGTTACAATTTATAACTTGGATTATCTGGTACTTTTTTTCTTTTGGAACTTGTACTTTTATTTATTTATAACTTTAGTACTTTATATTATTCTTGATGAAAGTTCTCTTCCCCTTAAATATTGATAATTTTATGATAGTGTGAATATCAAAATCCCCATATATTTAATTTTTACAAATATATTTCTTTGTCACATAGGAAATCTTCTGTTAATGAACTTATAAAGTTGTTTTTCAACATAATTGATTTAATTATTATATTAAACTTCTGTCTTCTTTATTTGACCTTAACTTATACATTATCATGTTGTAATATATGTAATGTTATTTTATTTTTGTATATTACAAACTTTAATAGAAGTCACTTACTTTATTTTATTATGTCAAACCTAAACCAATTAATTTTATTCTAACATCTTTAATTTTTTCATATGAGATGTTCAATATATATTGTGTGACCCAATCTTTAATATTTATTAAATTGAAAAACACACTTTTGTATGAAACCATCTTTTTTTAATGAAAAATGACTTTATTCCCTTTGAAACCCCTGAGTTTAAAATAATTGACCTTTTTGTTGACAAGTCGTTATTGGCATAAACCTTTTGTAGTTGTATAAAACCTTTGTGTTATTATTCTCTTTAACATTGTTACCAAACACAATATGTGGAAAATGTGTATTCATTCCCATGATAATAATGATCATCAATATTCATATTAAACATCATGAAACCAGTACACATCCAGTCTGTTAGTGTACAACTTTGTTTTTCCTTCCCATTTGTTATAATAACATTGAATCTTATTTTGTTAATGCAGGAAATTCAGTTGACTTAATTGTTGTGAATAACTAAAACATGGAAAATATAAAAATTAAAAAGATTTACTTTTGTATATAAAATATTTAATTTATTTATATATTCTACTTTCCACTGATGAATGTATTTGTAAGTATAATCTGTTTTTGTTCACTCAGCTACCAGACATAAAAATTGTTTTTTTGTTTTGAGGAATTGATAGTCAAGCAATTTTCCTCATCTAATAACTAGAAGTCACTTGAAAAATGAGAGGCCACATTTGTTCTTTTACTCTCTGTTATAACAGCTGAGTCATAAAATCAGATTTTATTTGTCAAGTTAGATTTGTAAAATCATGAATGAACTATAATATAAAAATTTATACTTATGGATTGAAAACAAAAGTTTGGACTTTTATACACACCATTTTTAACTTAAATGTTTTCTTTTTAATATGTAATGTGCATGAATGTTGGTGAAATGTATAACTTCAATTGATAATTTGGTGTTAAATTATAACCATGTGAATGACCCAATGTCAATTTAAACCCAAAAATATTATTATGAATCCTTTAATATTTTTATGATCTGTAACCCCAAAAAAATAAGTATTTGGATTATAATCCTTGAAAAATGCAAAATAGGAAAGAAAAATTAAAAAAGAAGGAAAAAACAAACTTAGGAAAATTAAAATAAAGTATAATCAAAATTATAAAGTAATAGGTAATAGATTAATAGATAATAGGTGCACCTTAATATTTTTATAATAAAAGAAAAAAAAACATTGATGAAATAGAAATAAAATTGTCTAAGTCTTCTCTTTGAAGGCAGTCTCAGTGATTTTAAAATAGGTCTCCTTTGCAAGCCCCCATTCACTCAACCTCGAGTCAAGCAGCTGCAGCTGTATTCATTCATCAACTGTCATTCTCTAATTTTTTAAACCTGTTATTCCTATAAGATTGCTTTTATTAATTTTCTCTACTTAAGAATAACAATGAGGCATACTAGAACTTAAGTATATAAAAATAGATTTACTTAAGGACTACCAAAAAATTTTTGATAGTCTAAAGTATCCGTCTGGGTTAAAAGGAACAAAACCGTGTCCTCTCTGTCCTCTTGGGAAAGGAAGTGTGGAACATTTGTTGCATCTTGTAACTCCTTATTTTTGACTCCAACCCAAATCACATGTTGCTTCACTGGGACATGTAGCTATCTTACTTTCTTAAATCCAATATGTCATACTTACAGGACTCAGACATGGTTCCATTGCTCTACACAATTGTGTGTACATTATTATTTAATTAAATCAACTTAAAAGGTTATCAACACATTAATATTAATATATGTTATATCACACAATGCAATATAGAATTACAATAAATTTAACTTAAAAAGATAATTTAAAATTATTGTGGCAATATATTCAGAACAGCTCTCTCGGAAAAAATGAACGTATTAGTGTTAACATTACAGACATGTTTCTGTATTGGCAAAGATGAATACTTCTTAAGAGGGATACAAAAATTTTATAGCAAATCTTGCAGAGATATTAAAAAAGATTAAAATGTTATTTTTACCTTAAAGACTTTATTATTTTTATTTTTATACAACAAATTCTTTATTTAAACCTTACAATAATTTATCATTTATAATTCTATTCTTGTTTCTATTTATCTTTTATCTCTCCATATCCATATATGGCAGGACATAATCAGCAATATTTGACCAAATAGTGGAGAATCATATATGTATACAATAGACACCCACATACACACATATTTATATATACACAACAGTGCTAATAAACTATATGTAATACATTATACTCATACCTATTCATAGATACATATAACCATAGATATTAAACTGTAAACATCCATTTTTAAGATATATTTTTAGAGAGATAAATATATAGATACACTTAGAATACTGCTACACATTCTACTTTTAGATTCTGTCACATAACTGTTTAATTATTCTACACAAAAAGGGTCTGTAATAGCAGTATCTTTATTCCAAGCCGTTATCTTTTCCAAATTAAGTACGATCAGGAATTATTTTAATAATTCATATCACCATTTTTATTTCACTGTGAGAAATTTGATTACCATCACATTCTTACAATTGGCCCCAAAATACCACTTGAAGTCAATATGATTCTTCATTAATCCTTACTGACTCAATTTCTTTTATTTTGTGTTCTTTGAATATGGGAATGTTATAGATATCCTGGTGGAATTTAAATTTATCCTTCAGAAAGGATGAATTTATGTCAATGTTGATATTTTATCTTATTTTTTGTATAAAATTTATAAGGAATTTGTCTAACATGCAATTCCTTTCTTCGCTGATTCATTAAATTTATCATTTAAATTCCTCTTTGTAGGGGGGGGGAGAGAAAAGATGGGGACATTTTTATATGACTCGATCTAATCTGTTTCTTGGCTGGCCATTTTACTTTTCCCTGAGCTAGTTTGGGAACATATGATTTTGGTTGGGCTTTCCTAAACTATTCAAAAATGTAGCAGCATCAAGTAACGATGAATTTTTATGATGAATAACACAGGATAGAATGCCGGCTATGACTTAATAAATTTATTGATTAAATTGTTTTATCATCAAAGATGGTTCAAATTATCAATAACAACTGGCTTTTAGGTCACTTTCATAAATGGACATGAACGAAAAAGGTACACTCATTTATTCCAATTTGTAATTGACTTAGAAGTTCATATGTCGGTAAATCTCCAAAAATGCCAAAAGTATAAGACCCCTTAATCTGTCAATAATCTGTTAGCTGTTATTTCAACAAATTATTTAAGGATTATATCCTGGAGAATTTGGAAGGAATCCAATGATGAAACACTCTATTTTTTTCCTCATTGCTCATATTATAATCTATTCCTCATAAGCTACAAATTAATTCTGATTTTTACAGACATTGCAAATCGTTGTTGTATGCTGGGACATTTTTGCATAATTCTGAAATGTCTCTGCCTTTTAAGATTCTATAGCCACTGTGATTTTACGTGGGCAGCATATGAATAACCTTCATTGTTCAATCATGAAACTATAGTTTTTGTTGTTGGTTTTTATGTGCGTTTTCAACTCCACTAGTTTGTGTCATTTTATTTAAGTGATGTTATTATTTCAGTCTGTTGACATTTTATTGAAGAGGAACTCACAGCATTTGTGTTTCCTCTGGTCTGTATTTCCTATAACATTAGGGGCTTATAGATTGATTTTGAGATCGATCCCATGACATATTTATGATAAATTTTACAAAATGTAAAATATTTACTATTTTCGTCTTTCTTTGCCATGAAAAAATGCGTTTTTGCATCTATCTCCCTTATTAATTGTTTCACAAGCATTATACAAAACACCATCATGCAGACTGTAAATTAGACTGTTTATCCAAATTGGCAAAGGTTCAAACTGTATACTGCTCCTATCAGTATAAACTTCAATTAAAATCCATTTTTACTCACGGTTCTCCTCACGCTTGAATCCTCCAATGAAACTCGCTGACTTCTCCAGATCTGAACCGATCAATCCCAGGTCCAATTTCTGGCTTTGTCTTGAAGCATTGAAAAAACTCACATAGTGGCTTTCTTTCTTTTCACCCTTTGCAAGCGGAAAGGGACATCGAAATCTGGCCAAGTCGCCATTTATGTAAGAAATATACGGTTAGAGAAAAAATATAGTTCATTAGTGACAAGTTTAACGATCTATGATCACACGTTGAGTGTCTGGGTGCAGACATTAGGTCCTTTCTTTTTTGTATCTTAACAAATCTAGATTTCCTGTAAGAAATTCTTATACACTTTCTTTATTTAAGAAAAAATTATTTATTTTACCAATCTTCAAAGGGATTATACATAACATCGTTACAAAGTTACAAAAGAATAGAATACATACCAAATATGTATTACGTTACATATGAATGTCTGTGTTATGATACTAGGGCGTGATGTGGTCCCTTCCTTCATTCAGAGACCAGAGTTAGGCTCAAAGGCTTCTCTCATGGCCAGCACATGGCCTTTCCCACATTCTCTTTCCAAGGTCTGTTGGCTCCGCCACTGGCTTCACCCTGGTTCCCTAACCCCTATCCTTATTATACACTTCTCCATGTGGGTGTGACTCTCAGTTGGCTCAGGCATCACTACAAAACATATGTGGAAAATACAGCTAAAATATATTAGGTTCATCCTCACATTTCTGATGTCTGGCTCTAAACCAGCTTTAACCAGCTCTTCACCAACCTTCAAATTGCAATGCCAGCAACTTTTTTATACATATGTCCATGTGTGTGTGTGCCTGTGTATAATATATGATGAATATAAAAATATAATTTCATGTTCATTTTACTTGAAATACTTTTAACAATCGGGATTGTAATAAATTACTGTTTAATAAATAAGTTCACTCTCATCCTAATCCCCCCAGATTTGTTTACATGATATCATGGTGTTACCTGGTTTTCAAATTGGAATTTACGGGTGCGTATATTTTATTTGCATCCGCAAGGGGATGAGTGGAAAATCTGCCTTCTATACACCTTTGGGCAATATGAACATCAGGTTATGACCTTTGTTTTAGTTTTGCTCCAGGGTTTTTTCACTAAACTTTAAACGACATCTTCAAAATTTCCATTGGGTGATTTGTTATTGTTTATCTGGATGATATTTTAGTGTTTTCCTCTGACTGGTCTTCTCACATTGAACATGTATGCGCAGTCCTGCAGATTTTTTTGTGAAAATCACTTGAATGCAAAAATGTCTCTATGGGGTCCAAGAGTTTCATTTCCTTAGTTATATTCTTATACCGCATGCTTTCCGTATGAATATCATCAAGGTTTGTGCTATTTTAGATTGGGTACAGCCAAATTCCCTGAAAGCTCTGCAGAGATTCTTGTGGTTCGCTAATTCTTACAGAAAGTTTGTCCATAATTTTTTATCCATAGCCAAACCTTTGACTGACCTCACGAAAAAGGGAGTGAATCTTATTGCCTGGAAGCTATTTGTGCCTTTGAAACCTTTAAGAGGTGCTTTACCGAGGCGCCTGTTCTGGTTCAACCCAATCTTACATGCCCCTTTATTGTTGAGGTGGCTGCTTTGAGTGGGAGAGGTAGGAGTGGGAGCAGTTGTGTCACAAGAGTCCCCCTCTTTGACTAACCTTCACTCATGTACTTTTTTCACGTAAAATTCTCCCCTACTGAGAGAAATTATGAAATTGGGAACTTCTGGCCATCAAGTGGGCATTTGAGGAATGGCATCACTTTTTGGAGGGGGCGAGACATCAGATTACTGTACTCACTGACCATAAGAACCTGACTTAACTGGAATCGGCTAGGAGACTCAATCCAAGACAGGCTAGGTGGGCCCTGTTTTTTTACCAAGTGTGACTTTATTGTTAATGTTAAAGCTGATGCTTTGTCCCGAAGCTTCTACGCCACCCAGTCTTCCGAATTACCTTCTGAGCCCATTCTAGCTAAAGGGGTTGTAATCTCAAGAAGCCAAGTTATACACACGGATATCTGGCAGTTGCAGACCCCTATTCAATTTAGATAAAGTTAATTTCTTGTAAGCTACCTGACTAGCAGACCTGACCAGCGATATAAGACAGTTTCAGCAGTTAGCTCCTCAGTCTACTCCCAATGGGAAGTTTTTTTCATTTTTTAACAATGATTTTTATTGAGAGGAAGTACAATACATGATTCAAAGCTTTGGAATTACATCACATGTCACTATCACAGATATCTCTAAACATTTGTCTCCTGACATATTACAGGCAGTACATATGATCAAATGAGATATAATCGTTTCAGTCTTTCCCTCACATTTTCCAAAATAACAAGCATTAACATGTGAAAGTCCATCCTAGAAAAAAGAAAAAGGAAGAGTATTTTTCTTTGTTTTTCCCACTCTTATGCGGTCATCTCACCTATAACCACGGAAAACAGCTGTCTGCAGGTAATTAATTCTTTTTACACTCTCCATCACATAGGTGTTTCATTCAGTTATTCCCCAGGGGGGAGAGACCTCCACCACTCTACCCCATCTGTTCTGCACTGGGCTGTGTATGTAGTCCTCGTCCTCACTCTACATCTCCCGCCCCCAATCTACTCAGAGTACCCAACATTTTCTCCAGCAAATAGTAAGAGGTTGTTCTAAAATGATCCATTAATTTACTAATGTCCTCATCTGTATAGGTGTTAATTTTTCCGTCAGTTTACTGTTATTGTCCACATTTATTCTGTCTATCATTAGCAATATCATCCACCTCCGCCTGAATGGGTGTATTTTCTTTTGTCCAGTGACGTAGGATGCACTTTTTCACCACCATCAGTGTAATATGCACTCCTTGGGTATGAACTAGCTCTTGTGCTTTTCCCTCCTCCACCTCTTCTAACGGAATATAATGAAAGATCGTGCACAAAGGATCCCCAGGCACCTTAATATTCCACACTGTAATATGTCTGCCCAATATTTCTTCAATTGTGGGCAATGCCATATACCATGTACTAAGTCCGACCTCTGTAATTTACACTTGGGACATTCCCTTAGATAATGAGCTGGTGCATTTTTATAAGGGAGGTCAAAGGCATATGCTGCTTTATGTGCTATTCTAAAAAGCATCTAACGCCAATGTTCATTGGTCATAACAGTTCTGACTTTGCTGAACCCTATTTTTATATTTTGTTTGGCCTCAGGGTCTCCCAGCTCCCTTTCCCATGATCCAGAACATGCTTTCCTAGCCGAGACAAACTTTTGATCACAGAGTTGTTTGTAAATGATATGAAGAGTCCAACTGGTCTGTTTTCCCTACGAGAGCATCAAATTTACCTGGGGTTTCTGCCGCTGCCAGGTTTCTAATTTGTTTTTTACAAAATGCCAAGCACTGCCAAAACTGGAATACCTGCCCTGAACTCAGCACGTATTTTCCTCCGAGCTTATGCCAGGTCATAAACCTGTTTTCCGTCGCATGAATCAAATCCATTATCATGGAAACATTTTTACCTTTCCATTCCTGAAAAAAAAAATGTTTCTCTCCCTGATG
The DNA here is from genome assembly GCA_025379985.1 of Phyllomedusa bahiana. Classification (NCBI taxonomy): domain Eukaryota; kingdom Metazoa; phylum Chordata; class Amphibia; order Anura; family Hylidae; genus Phyllomedusa; species Phyllomedusa bahiana. The sequence goes on from JAODAL010032884.1 coordinate 21,778, forward strand.
GAAGTGAGGGCAACTCCCAGAGACAGGCATATTTCGATAAATGCATGGGAAGTGTATATAGTTTTCTAATAATTTTCCAGGTGACAATAGTGTCTCAGCATGACGCTACACTTTATATTGCTAGGTAGATCCTTACATGCCGTATGTAATAAGACTCTTAAGTTCCATGGGCTAGCCAATTGTTGATCTAGCTTTAAACTGGAGAAATGGTTACTCCCATTTACCGAATCCTTTACATGTCTCACTAAGGAAGCCAAGTTATACACACGGATATCTGGCAGTTGCAGACCCCTATCCAATTTAGATAAAGTTAATTTCTTGTAAGCTGTTCTGGGTCTCTTGTTGTTTCACAAGAAAGCTACAAAGGCCGCTTGCAGTCTATTAACATCTATTAACATCCTTGTGCTTCAGCAGTAGGGGCATGTATTGTAATGGGTATAACAAGCATGCAAAGCTCATCATTTTAATTAAATGCGCCTTACCAAACAAAGAAAGTGGTAGAGATCTCCATCTCTCTAATTCCTTAAAAGTTTTATCAATCAATGGGGTATAGTTTAAGTTATATAAAGAGGACGCCTCCTTCCCTATCTTAATCCCCAGATAAATCAAATGGGAAGGTGCCACCTGTACCCTGTCCAGAAGCTTAGTGTCCCTCGAGATTTCCCCCAAAAGAGTAGTTGGCTTTTTGATATGTTAATTTTGTACCCTATAAAGGCCCCTATGTTACCCAATGTATCTATTAACCACCCGAGATGATTCTTCGTAGATTTCAGGAAAAGTAACGTCATTCACAAAGCAGCAAAGCTTAAAGGGGTCTTGCCAAGAAGTGATTTCCTTAGCTAACAGGCGGCCACTGTCCTCTTCAGTCTTGAAAAAAGGGGCGTTGTGTTCGTGTAGTTAAGAAAAAAAGTGCCTCTTTCGAGATGTCATCGCACCACCTCCAATGCACGCTGCCGAGGCTGATACTAATTATGCAGTCAGCCTCTGTAGTTTGAGAAGCTCTGAGGTCTAGCTGAGCAAACATGGTATTTGGCTGAACCACAGAGGAGAACTCTGTATTGTGCACAAGCTATATTGGTTTTGTTTTCTCCTTCTTATCTACTCAGGAGAAAAAATAAGATCAAAGAAGACAGACTTCACTGACTACTGCAGGTGGGAGGGCAGGAGAAAAGATAAGATTGATCAAAAAAGGAGCTGACTGCATATTTGGTCATATAATTACATTACACCGATTAAAGGGCTGAGTAGGAACCTCATAGAGCCATTGTAATGTGAGTAGATGGAGTAGTGGTGGGGGGTGTGACTGAGAGAAGCAGAGCTAGTGCACATGTCCAGTAGCACTGCTCTGCTCCCCCCCTCTCCTTTCAAAGCTGGTTACAATGTGCTGACATCAGATAAAAAGTGCAAACAACGCAAGCGTGACAAACCAGGAGCTGGACGGAGATACTGTTAACAAGCTGTAAACACAAGGAAAGTTAGTAAGGCTGCAGCTGTGACAGGCTACATTGTTTTTAATCACATATATTTAGAAAAGTGATTAAATACTAATTTTGGGGTATCCCACGTCAACATTAAATCATGGCAAAACCCCTTTAACCTCCTCATTACCCACCTTTATCCCTTCATAAATCTTGGACGACATCAAATGTCTGATTAATGGTTCTATGGCACTATTGAAGAGCAGCGGGGAGAGAGGACATCCTTGCCTCATTCCCTTCTGCAACTTAATGGGGTCCGAAAGGAAACCTGGGGTGTTGACCCTAGCCAGTGGTCTATCATATATTGCCTCTATAAATGCCCTGAACTCCCAATGAATATTCATCCTTGACAAGACATCATATTCCCAAGCCCATCTTATATTATCAAAAGCCTTCTCGACATCTAGTGCAAAAAGTGCTGGGTGGGTTGTTCCTGTTTCCCCGACTGAACCAACATTACCGTTCTTATGTTAGCGACCCAGATCTTCCCTGAACAAACCTGTTTTGGTGTGGCCCTATAAGCTTGTGTAGCACTTTTGCTAATCTATTTGCCATGAGCTTGGAGAAGATTTTAATGTCTTGGTTAATTAAAGATATCAGTCGATAGGAGCCAGGACATTCCGGGCCTTTTCCCTCCTTATGGAGAACTTTGATGTAAGCAGCTTTTGATGACTGCATCACACATTTCTTGTCAATGATCTCATCAAAAACCCGCAGTAGATCCTCTCCTATGTCTGGTCCTAATAATTTGTAGAATTCCCCAGTTATACCATGCAGCCCTGGTGCTTTGTTGTTCGGGAGCATGTGAATCATGGCCAATAACTCCGCCATATCTATCGGAGCATTGAGGGCAGCTAGTTCCTTCTCCATCATCAAAGATGGCAGAGTAAGTGTACTTAGGAATTGAGAGTGTTCTAACTCCTTTTGGTCGTCCTTATATAAGGTGTCATAAAATTCCTTAAATGCCATGGATGACCGTTACTTTTCTTTTGCCTTTTGCAAAATTCGCTAACATCTGTCCAGATTTATTCCCAAATTTGAAAAACATAATGGCTTGTTGGTCACCGTATAGCTTTTCAATTTTTCTCTGCCATGTCTCAAATTCTAATGTAGCTCATTTCGATTTGTTTTTGTCTTCATCTACCATATTGTTTAGAAATGTAATATAGCTATTTCTAAGGGTGCGAGTCATTTCCTTAAACTTCTCTCTGGTTTGTTTCTTAATTTTCGCAGTATGAGCTATGATTGTACCCCAAAGTACTGCCTTGGCTGTGTTTCAAAATAGAAAAGGGTTGTCCCCCTATGTGCCTTATTGAGTTTGCAGTAATCTTTCCACCATTCTTTCAGAAGTTCCGAACAACCCTCCTCTTGAAGTAGAAAATAAGGCAGTCTCCATATTATGTCCGTACCCTTAGGATGAGTGTCTTGGATCTTTAATTCTATGGGGGCATGGTCTGATATCACTGTATCTAATATGGCCGTCCCTAACATTTTATTGACCACATTGTCATTCAAGAAAAAATAGTCTATCCTGGACAAAGAGTTTTGAGAGCTGGAATAGAAGGTAAAATCCCTTCCCTCCGGATTGCTATGTCTCCAGATACCAGTCAATCCCAATGATGCAATTATCTGGGGCAACATGTTTTCCCTGTGAGAATTAGTTTCAGTGCTAAGAAGTTTTACCCCTCTCCTGTCTTCTCTGGGGCACATGACGCCGTTAAAGTCACCAGCTACTATAAGTTGTTGTGTTGGGTCTTGTCGAATGGCCCCTTCTAGAGTCTGGATAAAACCCGTCTTGTCTGTTAGGTGCGTATACATTACAGATGTTTACCCTTCCCGACGGTGTATCTAAGAACCTGTATGATCCTACCCTTGTTGATGGATTTTGACATTCTCACTGTATACTGCGACTGTTTACTTATAAGGACCAATATCCCTGCTTTCTTGTCGATTGCTGGCGAACCCACAACCTCCCCAACCACATCTGGTGCATTCTTACGAAATCTTCCCGTTTTAGATGGGTCTCCTGCAGGAGTACTACATCTCCCTTAAAGGGGTTGTCTCGCTACAAAGAATAGCTTTCAAAATGTAGGAAACACTAAATGAAGACATTTTCCAAATACATTGCTTTGTTCATCTTTTTTTGTTAAGGAGCTACAAATTATTTTATCACCTTCCCGGATCTATTTGTTTCCCCCAGTGACCAACCTGTGTACTCTTTTCTCCCCTGCTGTTTGTTCTATGTGATAGCAGGGACTGATGTCATCACACAGCTTCATGGCAGCCAGAGTGAGAGCATGTGTGTTATCTGAACTTTCAGACAAAAGCTAGTAATTACTGCTGTTTACTTTAGATAAATCTACTCCTAGCAGTTTCAGAGCTAATCTAAACTAATTAGCAGACTGAAAACACTGAGTTGAATACAGGGAGTGAATGCAAGGAGCTCGTATGCTAATTACAGACAATCTAACCAGGAAATGACAGCATGCATCTATGAAACTCTGAGGGGAGACCCCATTAAGCTTTTTCAGATACCGGGGCACAATCCTCCATTTTTGTGGGGAATTTAACCCCTTAACATTCCAGGAGATAATTTTCATAAAGTGGACCTCTAAAAAGGATCAGATGACTGGCAGCCCCGGCATTTTAAGATTACTAGACCCTGTAGCCCGACCTGGGACCACCTTTGTTTACCCAATCTATTATTTAGATCTATGGATAGAGAGATATTCACTATTTCCCACTTTCGAACCCGGAGACCAACATGCCCCCAAAAACATGTCATAGTACTATGCCTCTGGACTCCTCTTTTTTCCAACATAGTGAACAGTAAGTCCTTTCTTCTGTGTAATCTACGAAAGACCGTTGACTTAACCTACAAAAAAACGAATTTCTCTCTCCCTTCCACCTAACCCTGTTTTCACATCACAAGCATGAGAAATATCAAATATTAATGTTTCTTAACGTTCGTTAACACCTCTTATGAAGAATACAAGTCCTGTTTTTCACAGCGCAGGTGGCAGGACCGTCAGAAGCACTCTTCTAGTTGGTGATTTGGGACTTGTCCCTGCGCACATACTCCACCTTCATCTCCTGTTGCTTTTTGTGGAGATGATACCCTCTGTGCAGTTGATGATCTGGGTGACCTCCTCGGAGAACCCCCGGTGAACTGAGGACTTTGGCATAAGAAATTTCTAGCCTCCTCTGGCGAGTAGAACGTGGATGTATTCCCATTAGTATGGTAGATCCTCAAGATGGCAGGGTACAACAGGGCGAACCGAGACTTTTTATCGAACAGTTCAGTGCAGATCCCTGAAAACGCCTTCCTCTTTCGCACCACCTCTGCTGAGAAATCCTCAAAGATTATAAGATTAGATCCCCTGAGAATCAAAGTTTTGAGATGCTTGAAGGCTCGAAAAATAGCTGTTTTATCAGTAAAATCCAAGAACGTCATGATCACCTGTCGGGGCCTTTCTCTCAGAGCTTTTGGAGACGAAGGGTCCAGCGCTACCTGGCCTCTATGATCTGGACCCAGCCTATGAGCTTGTTCAACTTTACTTATATGTTGAATTGGGAGCGCTAAAGGCAATTCTTTTTCACATAGATTGACCAGATCTTTTTGCAGAATAGTTTCAGGCATGCACAGATTGTTCTGCCTCAACCTGTTTTCCAGGTCCTCCACTTTGCTCCAATGGGAATTGCTCATACCACCACAGTTCAAATTTTGGCTGTGCAATGAAATGCACAATTTGGTTCTTTGTGGTCATTTAGGGACTGCTGGAACTAAAAGAAAAGTTGCCCGTTCTTACTAGAGGCCATTAATGCTCCGTGATATCACCGCCTACGTGTCCGCCTGTGAGACTTGTGCTCGAACTAATGGTCCCTCATGTTCTTCCTATGGAGGAACTTCGTCCTTTACCCATTCCTCAAAGACCCTGGTCCGATTTGTCCATGGACTTTATCACGGATTTACCACTCGCTGAGGGAAAGACTGTAGTTTGGGTAATTGCTAACCGTTTCAGTAAGATGTGTCATTTTGTGCCCCTGTCTCAGCTTCTGAACTCTAAAATTTTATCACAACTCTTTATTGATCACGTAGTGTGTCTTCACGGGATTCCTGTAAATATTGTTTGTGACAGGAAAGTACAGTTTGTGGCTTTTTGTACAAAACTCGGAATCCAGTTATCATTTTCTTCAACTTTTCATCCTGAGTTTGAGTCTAGCGGACAGACTCAATGGTTCAATTAGACTCTGGAACAGTACCTTAGGTGTTACTGTGTTGATAATCAGTCGGACTGGATTACTTACCTTTCATTGGCAGAATTCGCCATCAATAATCGTCATCATGCATCCATCAATACTTTGCCATTTTTCTGTAATTATAGCTTTCATCTGTGCTTTGGTTCTCTCTCTTCGTCCACCTCAGATAACCCCAAGGTAGAAAATGAAATAGAAAAAAAACACAAAGGGGGCGCACAATCGTGAAATAGGTATGAATAAGGTGGAGTGAAAAATAGATATAGGTATGCTCACCTCTTGAGGTTGCGCTCCTAGTATAGAGGCACAACTCTCATAAGCATTTGCGGGGCTTGTTTTGATACTGTAGCCCTTATCACGGCAGCCGCTGCTCTGGTGCAGTTCGGCGCTCAGTTAAACGCCGAATCGGTCTGGAAGCAGGAGAAAAAAATGGCGGACCCGGCGCACGTGAGATTCCGATAAAAGCCAAGGATACTGGCTAAATTTAAAAAATATCTTTTATTTTTAAAAAGTGCAAAGGTGGTATGCCCTCGCACCATTAAAAACATAGACTATAATAACCCAACGCGTTTCTCGCTGAACACCAGCACTTTTTCAAGGGTAATACACAGATATCACAGTACAGAGTATTTAAATGGATTGTAATCTCTACATAGGTTAACTAAACCATCAATCAATACATCAGAAGAATCTGACTCGACGATTCCGCTGTCAATCAAGTGCCATCCCAAGCAACATCAAGGGGAAAGAGATGGTCCGTGTCAGTGGATGATTGGATGAGTCGGACCTGTTTGCAGTGCAGAGCGAAACTTTGTTTGATGTCGCCCTTTTTGACACAAGCTCTGTGCCCATTGAGTGCACATGTACAAATAAGTATATCAAAAGTTACAGTGATTCACAGCTCTTTTACCGAAAGTGTTTTATTAAATTCATTATTTTTTATTGTGTAGATATATTGATACATATTTATTTATTGTGTATACACATTGAAATATATTTATTTATTTTCTTGTTACCAATGCAATAAGGGAGAGCAGTTTACACTGACACGATCCTGTACGAAAAGCGGCTTTGTCTCTTTTAACAGGCTTCTGTCTCTTCGCTGCTCTCACGGCTAGAAAACAGCTAACACCAACGTCTTTGATTGATGTCCGACTCATCCAATCATCCACTGACACGGACTATCTCTTTCCCCTTGATGTTGCTAGGGATGGCACTTGATTGACAGCGTAATCGTCGAGTCAGATTCTTCTGACGTATTGATTGAAGGTTTAGTTAACCTATGTAGAGATAACAATCCATTTAAATACTCTGTACTGTGATATCTGTTTATTACCCTTGAAAAAAGCGCTGGTGTTCAGCGAGAAATGCGTTGGGTTATTATAGGCTATGTTTTTAATGGTGCTAGGGCATACCACCCTTGCACTTTTTTAAGAATAAAATACATTTTTAAATTTAGCCAGTATCCTTGGCTTTTATCGGAATCTCAAGTGCGCCGGGTCCGCCATTTTTTCTCCTGATTCCAACCCCAAGTTAGAGATTGAATGAGAAAAACTGTGCACAGTCTGGGCCCAGGTTCAGTATAACCTGAGGAAATCCGAGTCCATATATAAAAGGAACGCCGATAAGTGACACACTGCGGTTTGGGACTGGGTTTGCTGTAGGGAATAAAGCTTGACTTGACACCAAAAATATGAGACTTAAAGAGGCTGTCTCACTAGAAGGATTGCTTTTTGTGTTAAAGATCTTGCGACAACAAGTCACTTTGCATATATGTGTCCATTAAGAGTGTCCTTTCTATTCCATGATATCCCATCTTGTATGGGCTGCATCAGCATCTCAGGTCACTATAGCTACAGACCTATTTGATCTTTCCTGCCAGTGTCGGACACTATGAGGACCTGGTGTCCTCAGCAGCTCGTCACTGCAGGCCAGTAGAAGCCAGTAAAGTCAGTTAACAATGAATTCAAAAAAGAAACCGAGAAATCAAGACTGAGGTAAGAGGAATCGGTGTAGTGAGACAACCCATTTAAGGCTCCCTTTCGTAAGTTGGCTCCCAATTATATTGGTCTCTACTCTATTCTTCAAGTTATCAATCCAGGAATTTTACGTCTTCGTCTCCAGCCAATATTCCAAATCCATGTCTTCCCAAATTGCTGCTCAAAAACTACATACATATATTGCTCCTTATAAGAAACCTCCCCCTCCATTCCAGGTAGAGGGGGATCTACAGTTTGAAGTTGAACGTACAGTGGATTCCTAAAGAGTCAGAAATGCTCTCCAATATCTTGTACATTGGAGAGGGTATGGACCAGAGAAGCTAACATGAGAGCCTGCCTCCTCGATCCATAACGATTGTTTAGGGATTTCACAAAAGATTCCCTCTGAAGCCTGGTCCAGTGGCCCCTCGTAAAACAGGGGGGATAGGAGGTACTGTCACAACTGCGCTACTGGCCATTTAAGGATATTTGTTGCTGCCTCATCCAGGGTTAGGCTTGGTGCTTAGTGGGTTAAGCACTTGAGCCAATCCCTTACTGGAGGAGGGTGTTTTAAACCTCTTCCTGTCTGCCAGTCTCTACTGCTGATTGCTTTTTGTGTCCTAGCTGTTTTGCTCTGCTGTGTCGTTTTGCTGGTTTCTGGATTGTCTTTCTGGTTAATCTCCTGCTCTTTCCTTTGGTATTTACATACTCCTGGTTTGAGCTCAGGCCATCTTACTATTGTCTATTTGTTTTCTGTGGCATTCATTCCTTGTTTGTCATACGTTTGTCTTCTGTCTGTTTGATGCATGTTTTACTAGGTATAGCTCAGGAAGAGGTACGAGTGTGGGGTCGCCCTTTTCAGGGCAGTTGCTTTGCTTAGGCAGGGCAAACCAGGGCGAGACAAATTGAGAGAGGAAGAGAGACCAACTTCCCACTGAGGGTTTAACCACTATGCAATCAGTAGGCAGAGGAGGTTTTTGTGGTCTGTATAGATTTTCACTGGATAACGAGCTCCTTCCGGAAGATGGTGCCATTCTTCTAATGCCAATAAAATGGCCAGTAACTCACAGTCCCCAATGGTATAGTTTATTTTTGCTGAGCATAAGGTTTTAGGGAAGAAACTGCAGGTAACATTAAGAGACCTTTGAGTATAGTCCCAGCTCCCGCAGAAGAGGTGTCCACCTCCAGGAAGAAAGGACTTCCCGGATTTTGTCGAACGTGTCTTTAAAGGAGTTTTATCGTTTGAACTGTTTGTGCTGTTCTGCTAATTCTCTGAGATTGAGTTAGAAATCCAGGGGCGTGTCTCTCCTGTCAGCAGGCGTGTCTCTCCTCCCAGGAGGCGTGTCTCTCCTCACTGAAGACCTGTGACATCATCATTCTGGGTTAGGCAGTAGAAACAGAAGGTTGTCTGGATATAACAGCTCTGTAGCTCCTGCATGCTTATGTCTGCAGCCTTCAGGCTCCACAAGCACCTGTTATATATCTTAGATTACACACAAATTACACTGAAAGCCAGCAGATGTTACTTCTAGTGGTGTTCACCCAAATTGTACTAACAACAGGCAGAGATCTTTACTCAACTACAAATGTCAGCTTCAAGTAAATATCTCTGCTTGCTGTCAGTGACATGTGAGTGAAAACAATGGGGGGGGGGGAGAAGCAATCAGCTTTGAGAGAAGACCCTGCTCAACCTGTAACTAACTTGGGCTCATGGTGCAGTGGTAGAGTTTTAGCTTTACACGGAAAGGTTTTGGATTTCTAGTCCCTCACAGTGTTCCCCCCCCCCCTAAATTCTATACATATGTAGAGAGACCTAAAATATATATGTCAATCTCTATAATGACATATATACACATACATAGCTCCCCTATATCATGTCTCATCCCCCAGAGTATATGCATTGTATCACATATGTTGGAAGTGCTTGGTGTGACTGTGAGCATGGGACACTATATAGGGGAGCTTTGTGTGTGTATATAAATAAAATTATAGCTGTCTACACATATATTTTCATATATTTACATATGTGTACAATTTATAAAAAAATAAAAAAATAAAAAAAACTACTGATGGGGCTTGAACTCCCAACCTCTCTCTTGCAGAGTGGATCAGCTAAGCACTATACTACACAGACAGCTTGTATAAACACTGTGTTGAATCCTTATGTTATACACTACAGATGATGATGTCATAAGGAGGCGGGGCTTGCATTAGATCTGAGGAACAGAACGCCCTCTTTTCAAAGTTGCAGCTTAAGGACTGGACCTGTGAGGAGGTGAATCAACCTCTTGGCAAAACCCCCTTAAACAGCCAGTCATTGCCCAGATCATCAACCTAGAGCTGGGAGATGTATATAGAGACAGCAGACCTTGGTTTCACTATCGATTTTAACAGCTCAGAGGGGAGTAAACACAGAGTGTGCAGGCAACCAGTCACAGCGCAGGGGGCGTGGCCGGGGTGTTTCCTGTCTAGGGGCGTATCCCAACAGGTTAAATGAAATGTCAGCCACCCAATCACAGTGCATGGGGCGTGTCTAGGGGGGCGGAATCCGACTAGGGGGCGTGGCTGACCAGCAACAGCAGAAATAGAACACAGATTTACAGAAAAGCTCATATCTGCTAAACCAAATGCAACCCAATTACAAAAGTGCTTATTTTTACTGTCCCCATAATCTGAGACATGATCTTTGTAACGATAAAACCCCTTTAAGAGCCACTATCGGTGCTGCCAGGGTAGAGAAGTGGGGTATACACTGGTGGTAATAGTTGGCGAAACCCATGAAGTGTTGAATGGCCTGGAATCCAATTGGTCAAGGCCACTGAAGAATGGCCAATAATTTATCAGGATCCATCTGCAGACCCTTATCGGACACGATGTATCCAAGAAATGGCATACTAGGCTGTTCAAATACACACTTCTCGAGTTTGGCGTAGAGGTTGTTGGTTCATAGATGTCTTACAACCAGCTGCACACGGTTACGATGAGACTTAAGATCTGGAGAGAAGATCAAAATGTTGTCAAGATAGACCATGACAAAGGAGGTCTCGGAACATCTCATTGATGAAATCTTGGAAGACTGATAGAGCACTGCATAGACCAAAATTTATCACTAGGTACTCGAAGTGCCCACCACGGGAGAACAAGGAGAACTGCTGAAGTGGAGGGTGGAAGAACGTGGAAAGTAATCCATCAGCGGCAGAGATTATCAAAAACTTGTGTAGATGAATAACTGGCAGGCAGTATCTGGCAAGACAGATGCATGAAGTTACCAGCTGAGCCAGAATTCAGAAAGGCAGAAACTTGAAAACTGACATCAGATAAGGAGCTGAGAGTAACCAGCATAATCAGGCATGGATAAGATGTGTCATTGCCTAGGATCACCTATATGATAAAGCCTAGACACAGATCTCTCCAGATAAACATGGCAATTTCTTAAGAAATGTTCCTTGCTCCCACAGTATATTCAGAGATTCAGACTATGCGTGCGGGTGCGTTCTTCCTCTGTTAGATGAAAATTCTCCCATTGCATAGCTTCGCCATGAAAGCCCTTTGGAGGTGACAGAGGAAGACCTTGGAAGTTGGGTGTGAGGCGAGGAAATCTGTGAGGATGGGAGGTCTCTTTTTGCTGGCAATGCTATAGTTGTCTCTCCGGAAAATGAATATCAATTCTGGAGGCTAGCGCGATGGGGTCATCCAGGGTAGTAGAAAGATCATGTCCAGCCGGCTCCTCCATAATTTGTCCAGTGAGACCTTCTCAGAAGGCCATTAAAAGAACCTCATTATTCCAGGCTAGCACAGAGGTCAGGGTGCGGAACTGTATTGCATATCGCCCCACCGTGGAATCACCTTGACATAAGTTAAGCAGCGATGATGCAGCAGAGGAAGTATGCCCAGGCTCTTCATAGACTTTGCAGAAAGACCTCAGGAATTCTGGTAGATTAGCTGTAAACAGATCCCCTCGCTCCCAGAGGGGAGTGGCTCAGGCCAAGGCTTCACAGAAGAGTAGGCTAATAATGAAGACCACCTTGGCTCGATCCATAAGAAACTTGTGCACCAGGATCTCAAAGTGCATGGTGCACTGGTTTAGGAACCCATGGCATGTCTTGGGATCTCAGTGGTAACAAGGCGGCAGTGGCAGGTGCAGACCTGGACTGGTGACAATAGTAGGAGGTGGAGCTACAGCAGGTGCGGATAGCGAGAGATGAGCACCTTTCGACAGCGGGATCATAGGCATTTGGAAGACATACTTTGGCGTGATGCATGGCCAGTTTGTACTGTCACAGAGGGGTGGTGAATCCGCTGGGTCATCGCGAGAGATGGCTTGAACCACGCCAAGAAGCAGAGTCAAGGAGCCCCCAGATATTCACCAGAGTCTGCCACAAGGATGGTTGGACTTGGCTGCGGGGAACTCCCAGGTCGCTACCCCGACGTGGAAAATCGAGATGACAGCCGAAATGCCAACTTAGCACCCAGGGATAAGGAAGTTTCGGGTCATGGGCAGAGAGATCAGGGCAGGTGGCAGGCAGAGACGTAACCTGGTCACAGGCAAATAGGTCAGGGCTGGCGGCAGGCAGAGAATAGTCCGTTAAATGTAGGTCAAGGGTCAAATTAGAAAATACGACAAGAAAAGAACACAGCAGAAACTTGGGTAACCAATACCAACAAACTGGCAAGAAAGTCAGGGGGAAATGTCCTAATAAAGGAGGTGGTGTGAGGTGATTGGGTGTCAAGAATGAACTGGCTCTTGAAATCTGAAAGAGCTAGTGCACACATGCCCCAGAGTACAAGTAGGCGCATGCTAGCCAGGAGCAAAGGCAATGAACAGAGCAGGAGCGAGGAGAGGTGAGTGTAAGGCAAAATGGCAGCAGCAGACATGAGCAGAGACAACAAGATATAGGCTATTCTTGCCTAGGTTCTTTTTTACGCTACAGCAGGTGGACATACCATGATTTCTCCAAAAAAATTGAGACTTATTGCATCCATAAAAAAAAGTTCATATATACTGTCGCATTCTACTTTCCTCTCTATCGATTTAGAACTGTCATGCCGGCTCCATGTTTCATACATGTAGCCCAATATATTTATATCTCAATGGATGGATAAATAAATACAGATAAAGATATATATATATATAGATATATATATATATTAATATATATAGTTATATATATATATATATATTTATTTATAAATATATATATATAGTATATAATAGAGAGAGAGAGAGAGATATCTTTATGAATAAAGGGATAGGAGGGATATGAGAGAAAGCGAGCACTAATTTATGAAGAACTACAATTATTCAGTTAACATACCAATTCAGCATTTCATCTTACTCTTACAGTGCTAGAATAACTGGTATGTGCTTAAAGGGGGTTTCCTATCTCACACTGATGGTATATTGAGAAAATATACCATCAGTGTGTGATAGTTGTAGGTCACACTTTTGGGACCTGCACCTATTTTGAGAAAGGGCTCCAAAACTGCTGTTTCAGAATGGAGAAGTGGCAGAGATTTGATTTCCATTTCTCTAGGCCAGTGAAGGCGAACCTTTTTGAGACCGAGTGCCGAAACTGCGACCGAAAAAATACCTTAGGTACCGCAAAGTGGCGCCGACGTCAGCACGAAGCAGGGAAGTAACGTTGGGAAGCAGGGTCGCACAACAATTAATACGAGGGATGTGACAGACGCTTAGCCCTCTGCCATATTTCCACTACACAGTGACCATATAGTGGTAGATAGTGTACACAGGTGCTCAGCAGACAGTTGACTGAATAATACCACAACACCACGACCACATATCACCACCACATAGTGACTGAATAATACCACAACACCACCACCACCACCACATAGTGACTGAATAATACCACAACACCACCACCACCACCACATAGTGACTGAATAATACCACAACACCACCACCACCACCACATAGTGACTGAATAATACCACAACACCACCACCACCACCACCACATAGTGACTGAATAATACCACAACACCACCACCACCACATAGTGACTGAATAATACCACAACACCACCACCACCACATAGTGACTGAATAATACCACAACACCACCACCACCACCACCACATAGTGACTGAATAATACCACAACACCACCACCACATAGTGACTGAATAATACCACAACACCACCACCACATAGTGACTGAATAATACCACAACACCACCACCACATAGTGACTGAGTAATACCACAACACCACCACCACATAGTGACTGAATAATACCACGGCACCACCACCACCACATAGTGACTGAATAATACCACGACACCACCACCACCACATAGTGACTGAATAATACCACAACACCACCACCACCAAATAGTGACTGAATAATACCACAACACCACCACCACCACATAGTGACTGAATAATACCACAACACCACCACCACATAGTGACTGAATAATACCACAACACCACCACCACCACATAGTGACTGAATAATACCACAACACCACCACCACCACATAGTGACTGAATAATACCACAACACCACCACCACCACATAGCGACTGAATAATACCACCACACCACCACCACATAGTGACTGAATAATACCGACACATCTCGTCACCACATAGTGACTGAATAATACCGGCACACCATTACTGAATATAAACCATTACACTTTGCACACATATAAGAGATTACATTTCAGGCACATTTAGTGATTCACATGTGACGTTTCTCCAGTAAGTCGTTCACATTCCGGTTTCTTCTCTATCCGGTTCAAACCTTCATGTTGATTTCTCCTGACCAACACTCATCCCTGCAGATTTAGACACAAATATATTAGAATCCTCCCTTTTCCAGCAACTCCTTACTTATAATTATATAAGCCCCCTAAGTTAGGTGGGTGTATAGGTCCCCTCAATGATGCTGTGATATAGATATAGGTCCCCTCATTCAGATAGGTAGATAGATATAGGTCCCCACAGCCAGTATACAGATAGATAGCTCTCCCCACCAGCCAGTATACAGATAGATAGCTCTCCCCACCAGCCAGTATACAGATAGATAGCTCTCCCCACCAGCCAGTATACAGATAGATAGCTCCCCCCACCAGCCAGTATACAGATAGATAGCTCTCCCCACCAGCCAGTATACAGATAGATAGCTCTCCCCACCAGCCAGTATACAGATAGATAGCTCTCCCCACCAGCCAGTATACAGATAGATAGCTCTCCCCACCAGCCAATATACAGATAGCTCTCCCCACCAGCCAGTATACAGATAGCTCTCCCCACCAGCTAGTATACAGATAGCTCCCCCCACCAGCCAGTATATAGATAGCTCCCCCACCAGCCAGTATACAGATAGATAGCTCCCCCCACCCGCCATTATACATATAGATAGCTCTCCCGACCATCCAGTTTTAATATAGATAGCTCTCCCCACCAGCCAGTATACAGATAGATAGCTCTTCCCACCAGCCAGTATACAGATAGCTCTCCCCACAGCCAGTAAATAGTCCCCACGCCAGTATACAGATAGCTCTCCCCACAGCCAGTATATAGATAGCTCCCCCACCAGCCAGTATACAGATAGATAGCTCTCCCACCAGCCAGTATACAGATAGATAGCTCTTCCCACCAGCCAGTATACAGATAGATAAACTCTCCCCACCAGCCAGTATACAGATAGATAGCTCCCCACCAGCCAGTATACAGATAGATAGCTCTCCCACCAGCCAGTATACAGATAGCTCTCCCACCCAGCCAGTATACAGATAGCTCTCCCCACCAGCCAGTATACAGATAGATAGCTCTCCCCCCCAGCCAGTATACAGATAGATAGCTCTCCCCACCAGCCAGTATACAGATAGATAGCTCTCCCCACCAGCCAGTATACAGATAGATAGCTCTCCCCACCAGCCAGTATACAGATAGCTCTCCCCACCAGCCAGTATAAAGATAGCTCTCCCCACCAGCCAGTATACAGATAGCTCCCCCCACCAGCCAGTATACAGATAGATAACTCTCCCCACCAGCCAGTATACAGATATATAGCTCTCACCACCAGCCAGTATACAGATAGATAGCTCTTCCCACCAGCCAGTATACAGATAGATAGCTCTCCCCACCAGCCAGTATACAGATAGCTCTCCCCACCAGCCAGTATACAGATAGATAGCTCTCCCCACCAGCCAGTATACAGACAGATAGCTCCCCACCAGCCAGTTATAACAGTATAGCTCTCCCCACCAGCCAGTATACAGATAGATAGCTCTCCCCACCAGCCAGTATACAGATAGATAGCTCCCCCACCTGCCAGTATACAGATAGATAGCTCCCCCCCACCAGCCAGTATACAGATAGATAGCTCCCCCCACCAGCCAGTATACAGATAGATAGCTCCCCCCACCAGCCAGTATACAGATAGATAGCTCCCCCCACCAGCCAGTATACAGATAGATAGCTCCCCCCACCAGCCAGTATACAGATAGATAGCTCCCCCCACCAGCCAATATACAGATAGATAGCTCTCCCCACCAGCCAGTATACAGATAGATAGCTCTCCCCACCAGCCAGTATACAGATAGATAGCTCTCCCACCAGCCAGTATACAGCTAGATAGCTCTCCCCACCAGCCAGTATACAGCTAGATAGCTCTCCCCAACAGCCAGTATACAGCTAGATAGCTCTCCCCACCAGCCAGTATACAGCTAGATAGCTCTCCCCACCAGCCAGTATACAGCTAGATAGCTCTCCCCACCAGCCAGTATACAGTTAGATAGCTCTCCCCACCAGCC
This sequence comes from Phyllomedusa bahiana, assembly GCA_025379985.1. Classification (NCBI taxonomy): domain Eukaryota; kingdom Metazoa; phylum Chordata; class Amphibia; order Anura; family Hylidae; genus Phyllomedusa; species Phyllomedusa bahiana. Next base: position 38,278 of record JAODAL010032884.1, read on the forward strand.
AGTATACAGCTAGATAGCACTCCCCACCAGCCAGTATATAGCCAGCTACCCCAGCCTGTATAGAGCATCTCTCCCCCCCAGTCTGTAAATAGCAAGGCTCAACCAGCCTGTATATAGCATCTCTCCCCCCAGTCTGTATATAGCCAGCCCTCACCACCAGCCTGTATATAGCAGCTCTCACCCAGCCTGTATATAGCCAGCTCCTCCAGCCTGTAAATAGCAGCTCTCCCTCAGCCTGTATATAGCCAGCTCATCCAGCCTGTATATAGCAGCTCTCCCCCAGCCTGTATATATCCAGCTCTCCCCCCAGCCTGTATATAGCCAGCTCTCCCCCAGCCTGTATATAGCCAGCTCTTCCCCAGCCTGTATATAGCCAGCTCTCCCCCAGCCTGTATATAGCCAGCTCCCCCCAGCCTGTATATAGCCAGCTCCCACAGCCTGTATATAGCCTGCATGCTCCCCCAGCCTGTATATATATATATTACACAAAAATAATACGAATACTAATTTACTTACCTCCGTCCCAGCCGCGCGCTCCTCTTCTATCTTCTCTCCTCGTGCGGGGCCGCTCCTCCGTCAGCTCCTCGGGCGCACAGCCTATGATGGGCTGTGTGCCGAGGACAGGCAGCGGCGCGATGAGGTAATTACATCGCGTCGCTGCCAGCAGAGGGTTCACAGCGGGTCCCGACTCGCACTTTGTTAGACCTGGGGCTGCCGGAGGCCCCAGGTCCGACACTGTGACCCGGACACCGAGCCCTGTCGGCGTGGTGTCCGGGTCACAGTGCAGAAAGGCAGCGGTGGCAAGCCTGGCATGTGTGCCAGCAGAGGTGGCCCTGCGTGCCACCTCGGGCACGCGTGCCATAGGTTCCCCATCGCTGCTCTAGGCTGTATCTGGAAATCTCATTAATGAATGGCGGGCAACTGCACAAGCACTGCCACTTCTCCATTTTTAACTTTCATGGGCCCACACCTATCTCATGTCACAATCCGGGTGCTGTTACCCTGCTTCTGAGCCCTGAATCCAAGATAAATATAAATCTACCTGATAGGTTAACATCAAACCACGAAGAATATGTTGCCTTCTGTGCACATTGTCACTATAATGTATATGATTTAAAGTAAAGGGTAATTACACAATTTCCAGACATTCATGGCATTGATAGCATATATGTCATCAATGTGAGGTAAATACAAAAGTGTCACAATCTGCCACCCTGCTTCTGAGCCATAAACCTAAGATAAATATACCAAATAGGTTCACAATAGGTATCAATACACCTAATACTGCCCTAGTCCTTGAGCCTGAATACACCTCTATTAAAGGTCCATTGACAATTATCATGGTTTGCTCATTTCCAAGCAACTGTCGTAATTGGTTAGTGTTAACACAAGAGAAGATCAGCATTAGGGCTTGTTCACACGGAGTTTTGCCTCCGTATTAACATGTGCTTTTTAGATGCATCTCGGGGACCGACAGGACGGACACAGAGACGCATCTAACAATTAGCAGTGAGATTATCACTGCGGGTAATGAGGAACACACAGCGGCGTTCACATGAGAGATCGCCGCTGCGTGTTTCCCTCCTGTCTGTCGGCTCCGTCTTTTAAAGAATTGACATGCAATTCTTTCAATTCTTACCAGCTTTATCACCTCCCATTAACCCCTTTTCCTCCATGTCTAATATGCATATTCATAGGGAATACATTTTAATACATTGAATACATTTTAATAAAGCTACATTATGTAGCTTTATTAAAATGAATATGTATATTAGATGCAGAGGAGAAGTGGTTTATGGGAAGAGACTAAGACAATAGTGTACAGTACAATGGAGTATGTATTCCCTATGTATATGCATAGTTTTATTAAAATGAATATGTACATTAGATACACAGAAGAAGTGGTTTATGGGAAGAGACTAAGACAATAGTCTACAGTACAATGGAAGGTATGTTTTCCCCCATGAATATGCATTAGATATGAGGAGAAGGGGTTCAGGGAGGTGATAAAGCTGGTAGTGTGCTGTGGAATGTAACACCTATTCTGCTTATTCCATTCTAGGTGAGCCACGCAGACGCAATAATTTGATAGAAATGGGACAGAAGTCCATCACAGTCAGGGCAGATATCTCCTTTCATACAGTACGCGGGCGGCATGGTAAAATAGGGCGCAAGCCCGCTATGGAGATGGTGAACTTGTCTGAGGAATGTTGTTTATGGGAGCATGGTAGCAGTGGCAGCAGCAGCGGCACATAGTATTAGTATGCATGCACGAGAGTGGAAGGGAGAGTGGGTTATGTGAATTCTCTGATGGCTAATTGGTGAGCACCTGAAAAGGGTGTGTACCTAACATGATATAAAAGGAACTGAGCTTAGACCACACGAGACCGGACCTCTAAACCCGATGAAGCCAGTTTAGCTGGTGAAACATGTTGGGGAGGTCAGTCATGACATTTCAAATTGTGATTTCTCACCTCAGTCTACAAGTGTCACCCGCTGCAGAGGGTATCACAAGGAAACCTTATATAGTTTATGTCCATTAGATTAGGGATGACTGCCCAAGTAGGATGCTTGGGATCCCCTACTGGATTTAGTAAATTATTTTATATATAAGGCTTTCCTGTTAATAGGTGGTGTTCCAACAGACTTGATAATAGAAAAGGAGTTATTCTTTCAGAAGTAGAAATGGATAAATTGAGAGGTTAGAAATCAGGTTTTTAAATAGTGTGTATAGAGGTTAAGTGTTATACATAGTAAAAGTTACGTTTTAGTGTTTTATAGATTGAAAACTGATAGAGTTTAAGTTTGCCTATGGCAAAATAGTAAATATAGTGATCAATAGTCACTCTCTGTTCTCTTGCGAGATTCCCAAATTTTATTTTTTTTTTTCTTTGGAGACTATTTCACTCTCTGTACTGAACACACTGCTCTCCGTCTGCTTGCTTGCATGCAGGCAGGCACACCATTTCTCAGCGATTTTAGACAGGAAAAGCTGCTAGTTAGATTAGTTGGGAGGGGGGACAGCAAGGTTAAGGAATCATAGACAGCAATAGTTTTGGAGTTTTGTATAGCTGGCTGCATCTTTCCCATCTTTAGTCTGAGTGCCCAAAAGTTAATTTCTCCAGTTGTCGCAGAAGATACCATTAGCAAATCTGCCATAGAAAGAAATCTATTTCTAAGTCTGTTTGCTTGCTGCAAATTTTTGGGATTCTTGGGGAGGAGGAGGAGGATGGGGTAGTGTCAGTGTGGGTCCGGCCTCAGAAAGGGAGAGGGCAGTTGCACAAGTCGGCTGACATTACTCCGCCAGCCGTGGTCAGTGGTGGCAGCGGGAACACCGCTACTAGGTTTTCACAGTCAAAGAGGTCCAGGACCTGTGAAGCTTGGACCTTTTTCGATCAAGCCTCAGATTCGCCGACTAATGTCATATGCCGGATTTGCCTTCATCACGTCAGTTCACCAGCATGAACAGGAACATGCATATAAAGCATGAATTGCTGTGGATGAGTCACTTCCAACCACTGTGACCTCTTCTGCCTCCTCCTCTACCACTTCCAAACCCAAGCGGTCCTCTGCTGCCGAAGTGCCGAAGCAGCATGAGCAAGCACCATCCCCAGTCCCAGACACTGTCGGCCGATTACCACCACCAGCCTACACTTCCCCCTTCCTCCAGTCTGACCTGCATGCCATACAGCGGGGAGTCCAGCAGCCAGCCTTCTGTGTACCAGGTGTGGGAGCATAAGAAACACTTTCCCCCCAACCATCCCAAAGCCAAAAGCCTGAATGTTGGCACTGCCAGGCTTTTGGCCTTGAAATTGTTGCCTTTCCGCCTGGTGGACACAGATGGGTCCTGGCATACCCCCAATATCAGATGCCAAGTAGGGAATTCTTCACCAGAAAAGCTCTCCCTGCCCTGGCCCGCCACGTTGCAGAAAATATCTCCAACGAGTTGGCTGCATCTGTGTCCACCAAAGTCTATTTCACTACAGACACATGGACTAGTAAGCACGGTCAAAGACGTTACATCTCATGGACTGCTCACTGGGTGAGTTTGGTGGATGACAGTGCCTCTGGTTTCATAGTTTCATAGTTTGTAAGGCCGAAAAAAGACAAGACGTCCATCCAGTTCAGCCTGTTGTGCTAAGGTTTTGATCCAGAGGAAGGCAAAAACCCCCAATGAGGTAGAAGCCAATTGTCCTCATTTTAGGAAAAAATTCCTTCCGACTCCATCTGCAATCAGAAAAATCCTGTCAATGTACCCCTCTTCCTGAATCCTAGACACTATAACTTGTTTATATATTACGCTCCAGAAATGCATCCATAACCCTTTTTTGAACGCCGTTATTGAATTCACATGACAAGTCCCTCTGGTCAGAGAAATTCCATAAGTTCTCACTGCTCTAACAAGTTCTACAGAATCCCATTCTAATGTTTATGTTGAAACTTCGTTCCACAAGACGTAGAGGATGACCCCTTGTTCCTATATACAGCCCCTGGGTATCAAATAAATCTTGGTAGGGAGATCTCTAAGGTTGAACCTTGATGTATTTAAACATATTATTAGTCCCCTCCCCCGCCCGAAGCCCGTCTTTTCTTCTAGAACTAATAACCCTAATCTTGCTAATCTTTCTGGGTACTGTAGTTCCACCCAGTCCTTTTATTATTTTTTTTGTTGCCCGCCTTTGTACCTTTTTCAAAGCTCTACAATGTCTTTTCCGTGCACTGGTGCCCAAAACTGTGTACACAATATTATCCTATTTATGGTCTAACCAGTGCTCTTGTAATAATGGAGAATAATGTTCCCATCATTTGCCTCAATGCCCTTATAATACACCCCATGATCCCTATTAGCCTGGCAAGCTGCTGCCTGAACATTGGCTGCACAGTTAAGTTTACTGTCCACTAGGATTTCCATTCCTTCTCCAAGGAACTTTTACGCCAGTGTTTTTCCATTACACATGTATTCATGTAATGATTTTCCTCCCCATTGCAAAACCTCTGCATTTATCTATAATAAATCAAATCTCATCTTCCATTTCCCTGGCCCAGGCCTCCAACATGTCCATATACCTATGAGTAATGAACGCCATTATCCTCAATTGTGTTGATTACATTTACAGAGCTTAGTATCGCCATTGCAAAAGATCTAAGATTCTACTGTAGTAATCCCAGTGTTATCATTAATAAAAAAGTTAAAGAGGAAGGGCCCAAAACTGACCCCTTGTGGTACCACACTGTAACAGGGAACCAGTCCATAGTAGGAACCGTTAATTAGCTACCCTTTGTTTACTATCTATAGATCCAGTTGCCTACCCATTTTGCATCAGAATTTCCCCCCCAGTCCAAACATTCACATTTTATTACCAACCTTTAATGTGGCACCTGGTATCAATGCTTATAAAAATCTATGGTAAATGACATCAGGCGCCTCACCGCCCATCCATCCAAGCACTGACTTCCTCATAGAAAGCTGATGAGATTAGTCCCTGACCATGACGGAACCTTCGATAAACCCATGCTGTGTAATTGGGTTATACATTTTATTTTCATTGAGATGTACCCAGGATAGCATCCCTCTGTAAAACCTTCAAACATTTTACCTACCATCAGAAGTTAAGCTTACCGGCTAGTAGTTTCTGGATCACTTTTGAACCCCTTTTTTTAATATTGTCACCACGACAATTTGCTATGGGCGGCCAATCCTTTTGGGACATACCCTGTTATTAGACAGTCCATAAATATTAAGAATAGGGGCCTATCTATGACATCACTTAACTCCCGTAGGACACGTGGGTGTAAACCTTCATGGCCTGTGGATTTGGTCTATTTTAATCTTCCTAAGGCGGAGCTGCACTTCTCTGGCTTAGACCATAAACATTTAAGTTTGGAGTTTACCTCATCCCTCTGTCAACAGGAAGCCTCATCCTCCTCTTAAATACAGTGGAGAAAGAATTGTTTATAGTTTGCTTTTTTCACATCATCGCCCACATACCGTCGTCTCCCTCAGTTAATTTTATTTTAAAGGGCCAACATTTTCTTTTTTAATTCTTTTTCTTTTTTTTATTTTAAAAAAAATTTTTTGGGGTTATTTTCTTTTTAAAAAAAAGCTTTCTTTCATTTTTGGCTTTAAAATTTTTTTTTAAAAATTATTTTTTTAAATTTTTTCTTAGGTCCCTTTCCTCCCTTTTTTATATGAAAAGTTTTTCTTTTTTTTTAAAGCCCCTTTCTTTTGTTGCCCCAAACTTGGGGTTTTTTTTAATTATTTTTTTACAATTTGTTCCTTTTCCCCATTTTCCCCAAAATGTTTTTAAAGTCCCCCCAAAATTTTTTTTTTTTGTTTTAAAAACATTTTCCCCCAAAAATTTTATGTCTTAAGGAGGAAAAAACCCTTTTAAATTAAAATTTTTTTGTTTTTAAAACCCTTTCATTAAAAATTTTAAAATTTTTTTTTGGGGACTTCCCCGGGGCCCCCTAAAACCTTTTTTGTTACTTTTGGGGCATAAAAAATGGGGCCCTTTCCCTCTTTTCCCACCATTTAAAAAGGTAATTATTTATTTTAGGGAAAAAACCCCCCCCCCCCCACCCCCCCCCCACCCCCCCCCCCCCCCCCCCCCCCCCCCCCCCCACCCCCCCCCCCCCCCCCCCCCCACCCCCCCCCCCCCCCCCCCCCCCCCCCCTCCCCCCCCCCCCCCCCCCCCCCCCCCCCCCCCCCCCCCCCCCCCCCCC